>ML299658.1:9836-27859 GCA_005239495.1 Nicotiana undulata | reverse complement strand
GCAGGGATATTACTTGATTTGGAGGGAGGGGGGGTTATTTTCTAAAATTTGGGTGGGCTCCACCATTTTCCCTTCTCCCTGAAATTTAGATGTACTCCCAAATAAGGGATCTTTTGTCAATGGGTCGAAGGCGTTTAATTGACTTTTTAACCAAGACTATCTTTGGTTTGGGCTAGCGTGTGCTTTGGCCCTGGAGCGGATAAGAGATGGGCCATAGTGTGCCAGACCCAATTTTTGGTCCTCCTCTTTTCCACTTTTGGTTGGATTCGATGGCTGCCTATTGGGCCCTATAGAATATGTAGCCCCCTTTGATTTTGGACACCTTTGCCGGAATCCATGGTCAATTTTGGGTTGAGGTCAAGGAACGTACCTGAGGAGGCATTGAACCTCTTTACCTGCGTGTCAACTTGAATGGCTTTGTTTGTATGGCGTCTGTATTTGAAAAAAGGAAACATTGCACCATTTAGAGGTTTGGACCCTTGTGGTACCCCTGTTGTTGGTATCGTTGGTTGGTGTTGCTTGATGGTTTTCTTCTGTGGGGGTTGAATGAAACTCACAGCTTCATGGGGGTGTGGCCAATTATCCCACATCCCGTACAAAGTAGCACTTCTCCTTCATAAACGAGCGACTGGTTGTGAGTGCCAATAGTGACGTTCGTTATTATCGAAATGTCCAAAAGAACCTGGATACATATTCTGACGTACCTTCCTCGTTGGGTAGAGGAGGTGCGGGTATCAATCTTCAGAAGCTTACCCACTCTGTTGCTTACTTGTTCTAAAATTGCCTTGTGGTAGAATTCTATTGGCAAATGTGGGAGTATTATCCAAACTGGCATTATGGCTAATTTAGATTATGCTAGAACAAAATTTGGTTCCTATCTACGGATTGATAGGAAGTGCCTAGCTACAAACCATTTCCCCTCACTTAGGATTTTGCTCGTACTCTCATCCTTGTTAAATTTAGCGATAAAAAGATCTCAATCTAGATCGATAAGGTGAGAGGTTCATTCGGTTTCCATAGATTGGAGAGTTTGGCCTTGAGTAAGTGGTGTGAGATTTTTTCCCCAAACAATTTAATAATCAAGGAGTATTTCCAAGGTTTGTGGAGCCTGATTTTGTCCTCAACTGACAGTGGGATTAGTATGTTCCCCGAGATTAATTCAAAGGTGCAAACCGGATTAAAGTGGATCATAACTTGTGGAGGAGGCCAGTTTTCTTATCGAGTAAGACTTCGTTGAAGGAATTTTTATTTGTACTGTCTTCATTCATAGAAGAGCTTGGATCTAAAGTTGGTATATCGGGGGGTTCCGTGTTGTTTTCCGATGGGTGGGGATGTGGTCATACCTGGATGGAAGTAGGGATGTGGCCATGCCTGGAAGATTGGGTGATTAGTGTCTAGTTAAAGAGAGGTTGATCTTTCTCTCTTGATCTTTTTTCTAGCATAAAATATAATGTAAATACCTCAATTTCACCTATCTCAATTTTTTTTAAACCTATGTCAAACTTGATTGTCTTGTTTTATATTATCTAATACTCGCAATCTTTTTTCTTTGTGGGCGTCAAATACTCAAACATCAGAAGAGTGACCCAGACAATTGCAACATCTCGAGCATTTTAATATTTTTTCAAATCTTTTTCAAAATTTAAAACACTCATTTAATAATGTGTGTCCATATTTTATTTTTATAAGGAGTGGACAGTGGATGACTCATGAACGGGACATATGCACAACTGTAAACTAAGGGGTCGTTTGGTATGAGGTATAGTAAGGTGTAATTTGGTATAAAAAATTAATATCACCTTAATATTTTGTCTGGTTAAAAAACCATGTATAAGTTATTTCAGGATTAAAATTAACATCGGGATAACCTATACCTTATAGAGGGTGGGATAATTAGCACCGGTATAACTTATACATTCTTCTTAAAAATTATGTAATTATCATATTTAATACAACATACCAAACAACGGATAAAAAATAATTCCAGCATAACTAAACCTAACATAATTTATCCTAGCATAACTTATACTAATATAACTTATCCCAACATAAATCGTATTCAAACCAAACGACGCCTAAGTATTTTTTGTTTCCCATCCTCAGTGATATTCGCTTTTGGAGCCTGAATTATCAACTTCATACCGAAAAAGTCTTACGTTAGAGGTAAATATTCATATCAAAAGCAGCTCTATACCAAAATAAAAGATAAAAATATATAATAAGAGATTAGAAGATGAAGATAGAAGATAGAAGTACTATTCTCTCCGGTCCACAATAAGCGATCAATTTATCTTTTTATTTTTGTCCAAAATAAGTGTTCTTATATAGTTTAAAAAGAATTAAATTTGTTTTTACAAAATAACCCTTATGTACATATTTTTAAAAAAATTTCTTACTCCTCACATTAAATATTTAATTAAGGATAAGTTAGTTATACTAAATATTTTTATATAAAATTATATTTTTTTAATGAATATGCTAAAAGTAAATTGATCACTTATTATGATTAGAAGAGAGTATATGATAGCTTAAATAGAGGAGGAATGGGATGAGAGATTAGTGGGTAAAAATGGGACAAGCCATAATTGTGACATCTCACAAATCTGACCATACCACAGACCAGAGAGTGAAGTGATGTGGGGGGAGGGAGGGGGGAAGGTCCTTTCTCCTCTTTCTTGGTTTTCTCAATGCAAAAGAAGAGAAGTAGAGAGGGTAGGGGAAATTAACGTCAATCAATCACCGAAGAAGCACAATGATTATATAGTCAGTTGTAAAAACATCCGATTGAAGGCTTTAGGTTTAGGCAATCACGTTTCCCAATCTCTGATTGAGCCCATCGTCGCCTCAGCCTCCCCCCACCCCACCCCCACCTTTTTTCTTCTTTAGCCCAGCATAACTTCGCCACTGAATTCTTAACTCCGTTGTCAATTTATACTGATACAAAATTTACATTTAATATATATAACAGATAAATGGCATAATTGTCGCGATCCAAATTTTTCTTCGTAAGCTTTCGTGACGGCACCTAGTCTCTACCACTAGGTAAGTCTAAGATGTGCACAAATCAAAATGTAAAAACAACCCAATAATAAAGGATAAAACAAAAGCAATAGTATTGAACTGTGCCGCTCGGCATTTACAGCTTTACTCTGCCCAAAACCCGGAATATCAACAACGTCACAAGCGGTACACTATAGCTCTATACAACGAAATTAGAAAGTATTTATGTCTAAGTACTATGACTATACTAGGATAAGGAAGGGGACTCGGAAGGTTCTGCGGACGCGGCAGAAATACCTCACGATCTCCAAAAGCTGATGTTGCCCCTAACCTCGGTACTGCGTACTGGTACCTGGATCTGCACATGGGGAAAAACATGCGCAGAAGGGCGTGAGTACTCCACATTCGGTACTAAGTAAGTGCCAAGCCTAACCCCAGTCAAGTAATGACGAGGTCAGATTGAGGCTCTACTGAGGTTGCAAAGAAAACAGTTATAATTTAACAGTTGCAAATAAATGAAAATAATTAACAGAAATTTAAAATAAAGCTAGAAGGAATAATGTAAAGTAGCCCTCAACTCAGCACAACATATAACTTAATAGATAATTGTGCAATGCAATACATGGGGAATGCTCCCGGGTCTCAGCCTGTAGTCCCAACGTAAATATGCAATGCAGTACAGGGAGAAAGCTCCCGGATCTTGGTCCGTAGTCCCAATTTAAATATGCTATGCAGTACAGGGGGAAAGTTCCCGGATCTCGGTCCGTAGTCCCAATTTAAATATTCTATGCAAGATGTATACCGGATGCAACGTAATTCAATAGTTTTTGAAAACAGTAAGCAATATAGAGTAAAATACTTCATCAATGTTCAAATAGTAGTAGTGAGTGAAAAATCAGGTAAAATCGGTTGACGTGTTTAAATCTTAAGTTGCTACTCAGTTTAAAACGATCACAATAATAATAGAATGGAAAATGAGGTATGACATAGAAAGAACGAAGGAAATCCAGTAAAATAACCCATGCACGCACCCGTCACCTCTTGTACACGGGGTTTTTATAGTGAAAAATTAGTTAAAATGCCTAAGGGAAACATCCCCAACACAGAGTTAGCCAAGCCACTTACCTCGACTGCGTAAATCAACTCTGTACCACTCTCTTGCCACGAGTATCCAACTCCAGGTGGCCCAAATCTATTCAATTCGATTGCATATTGAAAATATAATTTCAAGAAATCAAAGTAACTAATTAATTCGAAGCTAATACGCGAAATTAGGAATTTTGACCAAAACGCCCCTTGAGCTCACGTCTCGGAATCGAGTAAAATTTACGTTTCCCGAACACTCATTCCCCCACGGGTCTAACCATATAAGAATCTCTCAAATTGGAGGTCAAATACTCAATCAAAAACCCAAAATTTGGTCTAAGAAATTTCTTCATTTTTCCCAAGTTTCTACTCAAAAATCTCGAAATCAAGGGTGGAATTTACCATTAGAATCATGGAAATTAACCTATGATGGTTAGAAATCACTTACCAAGAATACCCCGGTGAAAAGTCCCTCAAAGATCGCCTCTCCCGAGCTCCTACAATTAAAAAATGGTGAAAATAGGCTAAAACCTTCGAATTGGATATTTAATAGTCTGGGGTCCACCGCGAACGCAAAAGGTAACAATTTATGGCCCAAGAAAATACCCTATGCGAACGCGGTCAACAAATCCCTAAGCCTTCGCGAACGCGGCCCCATATATGAGAACGCGCCACTGGGACCCCCGCTAGACCTATGCGAACGCAACCAATACCCCGCGTCCGCGATGAAGAACCAGCCTCAACTATGTGAACGCACCCTGCTGCCCGCGAAAGCGAAGCTTTAAAATCCCTGAGCCCAAAATAGCCTATGCGTTCGCGGTGACCTCTACACAAACGCATAGAAGGAAACCAGATGTAGAAAAAAATCTGATGTTTTTATTAAGTCCAAAACCACTCCGTTGAGCATCCGAAAATCATCCGAGGCCCCCGGGACCTCAACCAAACCTGCCAACTAACCCAAATACCTTATTCGAACTTGTTCGAGCCTTAAAAACACGTCCCATAATATCAAAATCATCAAATTTGCATAGATTCAAGCCTAAGAACTTAGGAATTTTCAAGAATTCACATTCGACGCCGAAACACTCATCCGAATGACCTCAGATTTTGCACACAGATCATAAATGACATTCCGGACCTGCTCTCGCTCTCGGAATTCCATTCCGAGCCCGATATCAAAATCTCGCCTATCGGCCGAAATCGCCGAAATTCTAACTTTCGCCAATTCAAGCCTAAATCTACATCCGACCTCGAAAACACAATCCGAACACGCTCCCAACCCCGAAATCACCCAACGGATCTAACAGAGTCAACAGATTTCCATTCCGGATCCGTCTTCACACAGCTCCCCCTATGGTCCAATTTCTAAGGTTTAAGCTCACCTTAAAAGACTATATGTCCAAAATCACTCCAATTTTTATCACTTAACGCTCCGACACGTTCCATTAACATATTAAGACATGGGAGAAGAAATTATTAGGGCGCTAACTCTCAAAACGACCGACCAGGTCGTTACATTCTCCCCCTCTTAAGAAAATTGTTCGTCCTCGAACGAGTATAGAAACATACCTGAAGCTGTGAATAGGTGAGGGTACTGACTCCGCATGTTCTACTCCGTCTCCCAAGTCGCCTCCTCGACCGGATGAACCCTCCACTGTACCTTGACTGAAGCAATATCCTTCGACCTGAGCTTTCTGACCTGCCTTTTCAAAATGGCCACAGGCTCCTCAACATAGGATAAATCCTTGTCCAACTGAACTGAGCTGAAATCCAAAACATGCGTCGGATCACCGTGATACTTCTGGAGCATGGAAATATGGAATACCGGATGAACACCTGCTAGATTGGGAGGCAAGGCCAACTCATAAGCAACCTCCCCAACCGGCCGTAACACCTCAAAAGGGCCAATGAACCTCGGACTCAGCTTACCCTTCTTCCCAAATCTCATAACGCCCTTCATAGGCGATACCCGAAGCAACACCTGATCACCAGCCATGAATGATAAATCACGAACTCTCCGGTCTGCATAACTCTTATGCCTGGACTGAGCTGTGCGTAGTTTATCCTGAATCACCTTCACCTTGTCCAAGGCATCCTGGACCAAATCTGTACCCAACAATCGGGCCTCGCCCGGCTCAAACCATTCCACTGGAGACATACACCGCCTACCATATAAAGCCTCAAACGGCGCCATCTGAATGCTGGACTGGTAGTTGTTATTATAAGCAAACTCTGCAAGAAGCAAGTACTGATCCCATGATCCTCCAAAGTCCATCACACAAGCATGAAGCATATCCTCCAGAATCTGAATCGTGCGCTCGGACTGGCCGTCCGTCTGAGGGTGGAACGCTGTACTGAGATCAATCTGGGTACCCAACTCACTATGCAAGGCTCCCCAAAAATGCGAGGTGAATTGAGGACCTCGGTCTGAAATAATAGATACCGTCACACCGTGCAACCAGACTATCTCTCTCACGTAGATCTGGGCCAACCTCTCAGAAGAGTATGTAGTCAATACTGGAATGAAATGGGCTGACTTGGTCAACCAGTCCACAATCACCCAAATAGCATCATACTTCCTCAGAGTCCGAGGAAGTCCGACCACAAAATCCATGGTAATCCGCTCCCACTTCCACTCTGGAAGCCTCATCTGCTGAAGTAATCCTCCCGGTCTCTGATGCTCACACTTGACCTGCTGACAATTGAGGCATCTGGCTACGAACTCCACTATATCCTTTTTCATCCTCCGCCACCAATAGTGCTGTCTTAGATCCTGATAAATCTTCGCGGTACCGGGATGGATGGAGTACCGCGAGCTATGGGCCTCCTCAAGAATCAACTCCCGAAGTCCATCTACATCAGGTACACAAATACGGTCCTGCAGTCTCAACACCATCATCATCTATGGTCATATCCCTGACACCATCCCGCTGAACTCTATCCCGAAGGTCAGGGTCATCATACTAGTGCTCCCGAATGCGGTCATAAAGAGAAGATCGAGAAACAACACACGCAAATACCCGGTGAGGCTCAGAAAGGTCCAATCTCACGAACTGACTGGCTAAAGACTGAACATCCAAGGCTAAGGGCCTCTCATCTGCACGAAGATATGCCAAACTACCCAAAATTTCCGCCCAGTGACTCAGGGCGTCGGCCACCACATTGGTCTTTCTCGGATGGTATAGTATAGTGATGTCATAATCCTTGAGTAACTCCAACCACCTCCTCTGACGCAAATTGAGATCCTTCTGCCTGAAAATGTGCTGTAAACTCCGGTGATCCATATATATCTCACAGGGAACACCGTATATATAATGATGCCATATCTTCAGGGCATGAACAATTGCTGCCAACTCAAGATCATGAACATGGTAATTTTTCTCATGTACCTTCAACTGTCTGGATGCGTAGGAAATCACCCTACCATCCTGCATCAACACTGCTCCCAAGCCAATCCTCAAAGCATCACAATAGACTGTATAAGACCTTGAACCGGTAGGTAATACTAATACTGGAGCTGTAGTCAGGGCTANNTTCGGATCTACCTTGATCCCATCCGAAGATACCACATGGCCTAAGAATGCCACAGAATCAAGCCAAAATTCACACTTAGAGAATTTGGCATACAACTTCTTCTCTCTCAAGGTCTGAAGCACGGTCCTCAAGTGCTGCTCATGGTCCTCCCGGTACTGAGAATATACCAGGATGTCGTCAATGAATATGATGACGAAAGTGTCAAGATATGGCCGAAATACGCTGTGCATCAGGTGCATGAAGGCTGCTGGGGCATTGGTCAGCCCAAATGACATAACAAGGAACTCATAGTGGCCATATCTGGTCCTGAAAGAAGTCTTCGGGATATCCGACTACCGAATCTTCAACTGATGATAACCCGAACGAAGATCAATCTTGGAGAACACCCTAGAACCCTGTAACTGGTCAAATAAATCATCAATGCAGGTCAATGGGTACCAGTTCTTCATTGTCACCTTATTCAGCTGTCGATAGTCGATGCACATACGCATCGAACCATCCTTTTTCTTCACAAATAACACCGGATCACCCCAAGGTGACACATTGGGCCTGATGAAACCTTTGTCAAGCAACTCCTGCAACTCCTTTAACTCAGGAGGATCCATGCGATAGGGAGGAATGAAAATGGGCTGAGTGCCCGACAATAAATCAATGCCAAAATCAATGTCTCTGTCGGGTGGCATACCCGGAAGATGAGCTGGAAAAACGTCAGGATAGTCCCTCACAACTGAGACTGACTCAACTGTAGGGGTCTCAACACTAGTATCCCTCACATAAGCCAAATACGCATCACACCCCTTTTCAACAATCCGTTGGGCCTTAAGGAAAGAAATAACTCGACGTGGAGTATACTCTAAAGAACCTCTCCACTCTAACCTCGGTAGTACTGGCATAGCCAGCATCACGGTTTTGGCGTGACAATCAAGAATAGCATAGTTGGGCGACAACCAGTCCATGCCCAAGATAACATCGAAATCTACCATACTGAGTAATAACAAATCAGCCCTGGTCTCAAAACCACTAATAATAATCAAACACGATCGATATACGCGGTCCACAACAAGAGAATCTCCCATAGGAGTAGAAACGTAAACGGGGGAACTCAAAGAATCCCGAGATATCCCCAAATGTGAGGCAAAATAAGAAGACACACATGAATATGTGGAACCTGGATCAAATAATACCGATACGTCCCTATGACAAACGGGGACAATACATGTGATGACTGAATCTGAAGCAATGGCCTCGGACCTGGCTGGAAGGGCATAATATCTGGCCTGGCCTCCCCCTCTAAGGAAACCTCGACCTCCCCGACCTCCACCTCGAGCTGCCTGAGATGGTGGGGTGGCAGCTGGGGTTGGAAGAATAGCTGGAGGACCTGGTGGAAGGCGTGGAACCTGATAAGTTTGAGGTGGTGCACCCCTCCTAGATCTGGGGCAATCTCTGATCACATGACGAGGGTCACCACACTCGAAGCAACCCCTCGGAGTTCGTGACGGCTGATGCTGACTCTGAGCTGGCCTGCTGGACTGACCAGTGATAGCACCTCGAGCCGAAGGCACCTGAGATACTGGTGGTGCAAAATAAGGCTCCTACGGTCTAGGAGGAGCTGGAATACCACTGGCTGCTGGGAGAGCTGAATGAATAGGGCGACTCATAAAACCACTACCAAAGCGTGCTGCAGGTGCGCGAACTCCTGAAAAGTGACCTGTCTCTCGAGACCTCTTGCCCTCTCTCTCATCCCTGTCCCGGGCTAGCATAGTCTCAATCCTCCGGGCAATACTCACGGACTGCTGGTAAGAAATATCTGTCTCAAGCTCTCTGGCCATGCTGGTCCGAATACTGGGGTGGAGTCCCTTAATAAAGCGTCGAACCCTCTCTTTGACGGTGGCAACCAAAGCTGGTGCATGACGAGCCAAACGCTGTAACGGACCGCGTACTCCGCCACAATCATAGTACACTGACGAAACTGCTCAAACTCTGCACGCCAAGCATCCCTGAGGCTCTGAGGGACAAACTCAAGTAGCAACATCTCTGGGAACTGAGCCCAAGTAAGTGAAGCTGCCTCGTCCGGACTGCTCAACTCAAAATCACGCCACCACTGATAAGCTGCTCCCCTCAGCTGGAAAGCAATGAATGAGACGCCACTCATCTCCACGATACCCATAGTGCGTAGAATGCGATGACACCTCTCAAGAAAACCCAGAGCGTCATCTAAAGCTAATCCGCTGAACTCAGGTTGGTGGTACTTCTTGTACCTCTCAAGACGGAGCTGCTCAGACTCCGATGCAGCTGCTCTGGCCTCATGCTGAACTGGAGCTGCTGGAGGCATAGGGATATACTCTGGAACCTGCCCCATATGAACCCTCTGCTCACGAGTACGGGCTGCGGGAGTCTGTGTCCCTCCCCCGGCCTGTGATGTATCTGGGGCTATCGGATGTAGTCCCGCCTGAGACATAGTGCTGAAGGCACTCATGAACTTGGCCAAAGTCTCCTGGAGGGCTGGAGTGACAGTAGGGACCTCCGGTGCCCCTCTAACTGCGGCTGCTGGGGGATCCTCTGCCAGTGCTCTAGCCGGTGCTAGGGCTGCACCGCGTGCTCGTCCTCTACCCCGAGCCCTGCCTCTAGTGGCTCTGGCTGGGGGCTCGGGTGCCTGATCGTCAGTACGTCCGGTGCGAGTGTGAACCATATGTAAGCAAGAATAGAAGAGAGTTTAAGAATTTTGGTAACAATAACCAACACGAGAAATGATTCCAAGAAGTACGATTGTTCCTAACAGTTACATAGCCTCTCGAATATAGATACGGACGTCTCCGCATCGATCTGCGAGACTCTAATAAACCGGCTTGTGATGTTGTGACTCCTATGAACCTAGACGTTCTGATACCAACATGTCACGACCCAAATTTCCCTCCGCAGGGTTTCGTGACGACACCTAGTCCCTACGACTAGGTAAGCCTAAGATGTGCGGAAATCAAAATGTAAAAACAACACAATAATAGAGGATAAAGCAAAAGCAATACTATTAAACTGTGCCGCTCGGCATTTGCAGCTTTACTCTGCCCAAAACCCGAAACATCAACAACGTCACAAGCTGTACACTATAGCTCTATACAATGAAATTTGAAAGTATTTATGTCTAAGTACTATGACTATACTAGGATAAGGAAGGGGACTCGGAAGGTTCTGCGGACACGACAGAAATACCTCACGGTCTCCAAAAGTTGCTGCTGCCCCTAACCTCGGTACTACGTACTGGTACCTGGATCTGCACATGGGGAAAAACATGTGCAGAAGGGCGTGAGTACTCCACATTTGGTACTCAGTAAGCGCCAAGCCTAACCCTATTCAAGTAGTGACTAGGTCAGATTGAGGCTCTACTGACGTTGCAAATAAAACAATTATAATTTAACAGTTGCAAATAAATGGAAATAATTAACGAAAATTTATAATAAAGCTAGAAGGAATAATGTAAAGTAGCCCTCAACTCAGCACATCATATAATTTAATAGATAATCGTGCAATGCAATACATGGGTAATGCTCCCGGGCCTCAGCCCGTAGTCTCAACGTAAATATGCAATGCAATACATGGGGAATGCTCCCGGGTCTCAGCCTGTAGTCCCAACGTAAATATGCAATGAAGTACAGGGAGAAAGCTCTCGGATCTTGGTCCGTAGTCCCAATTTAAATATGCTATGCAGTACAGGGGGAAAGCTCCCGGATCTCGGTCCGTAGTCCCAATTTAAATATGTTATGCAAGATGTATACCGGATGCAACGTAATTCAATAGTTTTTGAAAACAGTAGGCAATATAGAGTAAAATACTTCATCAAGGTTCAAATAGTAGTAGTGAGTGAAAAATCAGGTAAAATCGGTTGACGTGTTTAAATCTTAAGTTGCTACTCAGTTTAAAACGATCACAATAATAATAGAATGGAAAATGAGGTATGACATAGAAAGAACGAAGGAAATCCAGTAAAATAACCCATGCACGAACCCGTCACCTCTCGTACATGGGGTTTTTATAGTGAAAAATCAGTTAAAATACCTAAGGGAAACATCCCCAACATAGAGTTAGGCAAGCCACTTACCTCGACTGCGTAAATCAACTCTGTACCACTCTCTTGCCACGAGTATCCAACTCCAGGTGGCCCAAATATATTCAATTTGATTTCATATTATAAATATCATTTCAATAAATCAAAGTAACTAATTAATTCGAAGCTAATACGCGAAATTAGGAATTTTGACCGAAACGCCCCTCGGACCCACTTCTCGGAATCGGGTAAAATTTACGTTTCTTGAACCGTCATTTCCCCACGAGTCTAACCATATAAGAATCTCTCAAATCGGAGGTCAAATACTCAATCAAAAACCCAAAATTTGGTCTAATAAGTTTCTTCATTTTCCTAAGTTTCTACTCAAAAATCTCGAAATTAAGGGCGGATTTTAGGATTAGAATCATGGAAATTAACCTATGATGGTTAGAAATCACTTACCAAGAATACTCAGGTGAAAATTCCCTCAAAGATCGCCTCTCCCGAACTCCCACAATTCAAAAATGGTGAAAATAGGCTTTAAACCTTCGAATTGGATATTTAATAGTCTGCCCAGTTATTGCTCTATGCGTTCGCGGAGAGTCCAATGCGAACGCAAAAGGTAAAAATTTATGGCCTAGAAAAATAACCTATGTGGACGCGGTGAGGGAATTGCGAACGCGGTCAACAAATCCCTAAGCCTTTGCGAACGCCGCCCTATATATGCGAACGCGAAGGGTAACTGACCCCTGGGACGCGATGAAGAACCAGCCTCAAGTACGTGAACGCACCCTACTGCCCGCGAACGTGAAGCATTAAAAACCCTGAGCCCAAAATAGCCTATGCATTCGCGGTGACCTCTACGCGAATGCATAGAAGGAAACCAGCTGTAGAAAAAAATCTGATATTTTTGTTAAGTCTTAAACAACTCCGTTTAGCATTCGAAAATCATCCGAGGCCCCCGGGACCTGAACCAAACCTGCCAACTAACCCAAATACCTTATTAGAACTTGGTCAAGCCTTAAAAACACGTCCCATAACATCAAAATTATCAAATTTGCATAGATTCAAGCCTAAGAACTTAGGAATTTTCAAGAATTCACATTCGACGCCGAAACACGTCTAAACGCATCCGAATGACCTCAAATTTTGCACACATGTCATAAATGACATTCCGGACCTACTGTCTCTCTCGGAATTCCATTCTGAGCCCGATATCAAAATCTCGCCTATCGGCCGAAATCGCCGAAATTCTAACTTTCGCCAATTCAAGCCTAAATCTACATCCGACCTCGAAAACACAATCCGAACACGTCCAACCACGAAATCACCCAACGGAGCTAACAGAGTCAACAAATTTCCATTCCTGATCCGTCTTCACACAGCTCCCGCTACGGTCCAATTTCTAAGGTTTAAGCTCAGCTTAAAGGACTATATGTCCAAAATCACTCCAATTTTCATCACTTAACGCTCCGACACGTGCCATTAACATATTAAGACATGTGAGAAGCAGGTATTAGGGAATCAGGGCGCTAACTCTCAAAACTACCAACTAGGTCGTTACAATAATTACACATGTTGTATATTTATTAGGTTAGTATTATTACATGAACAAGTGTTAGTAAATTTCGTTTGGTATAAACGCGCTAAAAGTGTTCAAGATAAAGCTAGATTATGATAATAATTTTTTAGTAGTTTGTTTCAAATTGAATGATATCAAATTTTAATAGTCGCATGTTATGGGCAGGTTTAAAATCACAATTTATTTTTAAACTTTTTTTGTATCGAGTCAATCTCGGTCACATAAATTAGAACTTATAGCAAAGTATTAGTTTTAACACATTTTAGAAAAATTTAGAACCTTAATGAAGGAAAAGAAAAACATTCAAAGATAGCTCTGCTAATAATAGAAACTGATCCCACTGGCCTTCGAAATTAATGATGCAGGCTCTCACCATATCCTTCAAGATTTGAATGGTACTCTCGGACTGCCCATCCGTCTAAGAATGAAATGCCGTACTCAACTCAACCTGCATGCCCAACTCATATTGTACTACTCTCCAAAAATGTGATGTAAACTGAGTGCCTCGATCTGAAATGATAGATACAGGCACACCATGCAAGCGAATAATCTCTCTATGATAAATCCGAGCCAATTGCTCTGAAGTGTAGGAAGCCATAACCGGAATAAAACGTGCAGAATTAGTCAATATATCCACAATGACCACACAACATTAAATCTCCTCAATGTCCATGGCAACCCATTTACAAAATTCATAGTAATACGCTCCCACTTTCACTTCGATATATCTAACTTCTGAAGCAAACCATCTGATCTCTGATGCTCATACTTTACCTGCTGACAGTTCAAACACCATAAAACATACTCAACAATGTCCGTCTTCATCATTCTCCACCAATAATGTTGTTTCAAATAGCAATACATCTTCGTAGCACCTGGGTGAATAGAATACCACGAACCGTGAGCCTCGTCAAGAATCAACTGCCTCAAGCCATCCACCTTAGGAACACAAATTCAACCCTGAAGCCTCAGTACCCCATCATAACCAATATTCGTCTCCTTGGCACCACCTAGCCGACACCATTTCCTTAAGGAGAAAAAAGTGTGAATCATCATACGAGCGCACCTTAATGTGCTTAAACAAGGTCGACTGTAACACAACACAAGCAAGTACCCTGCTGGGATCCGAGATATTAAACATCACAAACCTATTGGCCAAAGCCTGAACATCCATCTCTTAAGGTCTCTCTACAGCTTGAATAATGACAAAACTCCCCATTCTCTCCACATTTCTACTCGAGGCATCAACTACTACATTGGCCTTCCCCGGATGAAATAATGGTGGTATCATAGTCCTTCAGCAGCTCCAACCATCTCTCCCGCCTCAAATTCAAGTCTTTATGTTTGAAAAAATTGTTGGAGACTTTGGTGATCTGTATATACCTCACAAGACATGCCATATAGATAGTGCCTGCAAATCTCGAGTGCATGTACAATAACGACTAACTCCAAATCGTGCACCGGATAGTTCTTCTCATGGGGATTCAGCTAGCGCGATGCACATGCAATCACCCTACAGTGCTGCATCAATACATATCCAAGACCAACATCCGAAGCATCACAACAGACCGTATATTGATCCCAATCCTGTAGGCAAAATCAACACTGGATCTGTAGTCAATGCCGTCTTGAGCTTTCGAAAACTCTCCTCACACTCATCTGACCACCTGAAATGAGTGTCCTTCTAAGTCAACTGAGTAAATGGAGTTACAATATATGAAAACCCCTCCAAAAAGCGACAATAATACCCAGCCATACCTAAGAAACTCAGGATCTCAGTAGCAGTAGAAGGTCTAGAACAAGCCTGAATTTGCACAATCTTTTTTGATCCTACATTGATCCCATAACTAGATACCACATGACTAAGGATGCCACCGAGTCTAGCCAGAACTCACACTTGGAGCTCTTAACGAATAGCTTCTTCTCCCTCAAAATCTGGAGCACAGTCCTCAAATGTTGTTGTGCTCCTCAGCACTACTAGAATACATCAAGATATTATCAATGAACACAATGACAAAAGAATCCAAATACGGCAGTAACATAGTTTTCATCAAGTGCATGAAGTCTATTGAGGCATTAGTCAGCCCAAAAGACATCACTAATAACTCATAATGCCCATAACGAGTCCTGAAATTCGTCTAGGGAATGTTCGAAGCCCTGATCTTTAACTATTGATACCTTTATCTCAAATAAATCTCCGAGAACACCCTACACCCTGGACCTGGTCAAATAAGTCATCGGTGCGAGGCAACAAATATTTTTTATTGATTGTAACCTTGTTCAACTGCCTATAGTCAATACACATTCTCATGGAACCATCATTCTTCTTCATAAACAACACTGGTGCACCCCATGGTGATACACTAGGCCTGATGAACCCTTTATCTAACAACTCTTGCAACTGCTCTTTCAATTCTTTCAACTCTACTGGATCCAAGCAATATGGTGAAATAGATATGGGTTGAGTGTCCGGCACCAAGTCAATACCAAAACCAATATTCCGATCACGTGGAATGCCCGGTAAGTCTACTAGAAACACATTAGAAACTCCCTCACAGCCGAAACTGACTCAATACTAGGACAATCAGCACTAACATTATTCACAAAGGCTAGGTACGCCAAACACTCCTTCTCAACCATCTACCGAGCTTTCATAAATAAAACCACCGTACTAGAAGTATAACATGATATAGAGATAACCAGCCCATTCCCAAGATTACACCAGAATTTACCATACTAAGCAACAAGAGGTCAACACTGGTGTCAAATCCCCCAATCGTAACTAAACAAGACCGATATACACGATCCACCATAATAGAGTTGTCAACTGGTGTAGATACATGCACAAGAATATCAAGAGAACTACGAGGCAAAGCCAAATACCACACAAAGTACAATGGTAAAAAGGAATATGGAGAACTAAGATCAAAATGAATTGATGCATCCCTATGACAGACCGAAACAATACTTGTGATAACCGCGTTAGAGGCCTCCGCCTTTGATATACCTAGAAATGCATAATAATAGGCATATCCTTCCCCCGACTTACCCTCTCCTCTTGGGTATCCTCTGAATGCTAGAGTTCCCTCTTTAGCTGGTGGGGCTGGTGGTGTAATAGCTAGAGCTGGATTCACGACCTTAGAACCCTGTTGTGTTGTGCCTCTACCACATTTGGGGCGATCCTTCTTGACGTGCGCTATCTCTCCACACCCAAAATAACCTCGAGTTGATAGTGGTTATTGAATCTGAGGCTGCATTTGAACCGAGTACCCACTGGAAGAACTCTAAGCAAAAGGCGCATGATAGAAGCACAGTGTTGGTAATGCACTGAATGAAAACTAAAACAGAGCACCTGGAACGGGCTGATAAGTTGAAGGAGTAGGCCTTCTAGTATGGCTCTCCCATAATGATCCCGACCTCTAGACGAGGTATCACTGAAACCGCCAGAATATTGGGGCTTCTTGCCCCTCTCTACGATGGACTCCCTGCTCTGACTCCAATGCACTCAATCTTGTCTGCTATGTCCATAACCTGAAGAAACGTAGTACTAGTATCTTCCTCCTTGGTCATTGTAATCTTGATGCCAAAATTCAACCCATCAATATACCTCCTCACCTTCTCAACCTCAGTGGGGATCAGAAAAGCGACATAATGGGATAGATGAGCGAATCTCATCTCATAATCAGTCATAGACATACAACCTTATTGGAGGTGCTCAAACTGACCCCGCATATCCCCGCTCTATGTGAGTGGAATAAACTTCTCTAAGAAGAGATGTGAGAATTGACTCCAAGTGAGTGGAAGTGACCCTCGTTGCCTGCTACACTCATATGACTACCACCACTATGTGGCCCCTAAAGTTGAAAAGTAGTGAATGTGATCTCATTGGACTCCACCAAACCAAGATTCCACAGAATCTCCTGACAACCATCATAGAAATCATGATGCATCTGCCCAAGTATCACCATCATAATGCGGAGGACCCATCTTCCTAAGCTGATCAAACCTCTTCTACTCCTCCTCATACATAGAGGCCTCCACCACCGGCCTAGCAGTGGATACAAGAGGATGTACCCCAACATGTACCACTCCTGGCGTTAGATAACCAGCCACAACTTGCTCAGGAATGTGAGTAGCAGGAGTTTGTGCCCCTCCCTCAGTCTGAGAAGTTGCCGGTGCCACTGGAAGTACACTGGTCAGTGCCAGACCTACGTAACACCGACCAAACGAACAAGGGCATCCTAAAGTACCGAGGTAACAATAAACCCCTCTTAGACTTGAGTAGGTCCAACTGGCTCACCCTGATCGAAACCCTGCTCTTCCATTGGAGCTACAAGGGGCTCCATAGTGACTGCCCTAACAGGAGCTCAGACTATAGATACCTCGACCACGGCCTCGCACCACCCTAGACTGAGGGGTGGTGCCTGACCAACTTCTCCCAATGAACGTATTTTCACCATCTGCGACAAAAGATAAAGGTAGGGATTCAAACTTCATATCAATAAAGCCGCACGATAAAGAATGAAAGAAATGTAGCTTCTTAACATCTTGTAGCATCTCGGAGATAAGCACAAACATCCCCTTAGAGGTGCACAAGACTCTATTAGACGTGCTTGTGACTTGTCAGACAACACAACCTAGAGCTCTGATACCAATTTGTCACGACCCAAAATCCCACCTAAAGGTCGTGATGGCGCCTAGCTGAACTTGCTAAGCAAGGAAACTCGAAGATAACAAATAAAGTCTATTTTTATTATTTTATATATATATATATATATATAT
>ML299657.1:31142-62256 GCA_005239495.1 Nicotiana undulata | reverse complement strand
TATGTTGGGTTTCGGGGTTGTGCATATTTGGCCTAGCTGTGGTTCAGCTTGTATCTACGGCCTTACCTCATATCATTACTACATTACGCATTTTATTTGTTATAAATTATAAATAACTGGAATATTGAGTTCTGGGGTATAGTAACTCCTGGGGATTTATATGTTGGCTTGCCTAACCTCGCCGTTAGGTGCCATCACGACCTGAACCAGGTTGTGGGTCGTGACAATAGCCATTCCCCATTCATGTGGGGGATTGTTGGGGTTTTAATCTATTAATGCTTTATTAATGCTTAAAATAGGATGAATGGGAAATAGAGGGGAAAATGAAATATTTGAGTAATATTTGAGTTACTCTCCTTGAGTATCCCGCATGGGAAGAGGAATTTTTTTTTGATGGGTATATAAGGAATTACTCTTCTTCTAGCTCATAAAGAGTTGAGAAGTAGGCAAGCATCTCGCCGTCGTCGTCGTCGCTCGGCTCGGCTCGGCCTCGGCTTCGGCTTCGGATTGGTCAAATGATCGATCGATTGATTAATTTTTGGACCAAATTTATTTGTTAATAGCAAATATTAATAGAAATGTTATTAAATATTTGATTTAATAACAAAATATTAATATTAAAATAAATATTAATATTAAATCCATTTCAGTTATCCAATATTTAATTTTCTATTTTTGTAACAGAAAATTAACTACCCTTCAATTTTCCCTCTTTATTGTTGAGTAAATAGCCAATTATGTCATGGCATTTACTCTATGGCCGTTTTGCAAAAACAGTCATTCTGAAGAGTTGCACCTCTTCAGATTTCAACCCAACTTTGGCTATAAATACAAGTCCATTCTCTCAGATTTTACATACTAATTTCTGAGTTCTCCTCCTTCTTTCTGCATACTTTTAACTTCAAAGAAAGCAACAGCAAAAGTGATTTGCTACCGAACTTTGAGTTCGCCTGAAACAATGGAGTTTGAAGTACCACTACACCAATGTGTAATTCGTTCTATCCTGGGAGGAAATAATCCATAACCTTGGGTACTAGGAGGGGATTAAATTCCTTAAGGAAACACTGTGAATTCAGTGAGCTCGAATTGGTTTTGTTATTTCATTTACATTTCTGTTTATGTTATTAAATTTCTCCAGAATTGTTTTACAAATACAGATAACTAACACATTTCTATTAATGTGGTAAATGTGAACATGTTAGAACTCATGTTAAGTATAAATGCTAAGGCTTCACGCCGAAAATATTGAGACCTGAGTGGTCGTATATAACTGTTTCATTTTGGTGATTAATTGATTTCATATACTCAGTCCTGTTATAGCATATCGTTTCATGCCTCAATCTCAGTAACTGTTTTTTATATGCATGTTTATCATTGTTTCGGGCTGATTTATACATCTGTGAGCCATATGAGTGAAATTGGAGAGTAATGACTGAGTGAGGCCGAGATCCTGTTATTGAGACAATTATGAGACCAGACTGCACACCGCAATGATACTTTAATCATGCCTTCGCTTCCTTGATATAGTGCTTGGGCCAATAGGGCCCCTCTGAAGTCTTTACACCCCCAATAAGCGCATTGATATTGAGGGATGAATCTTCCCTGGACATGGATCTTGTCTGAAGCTGATGATATTTAGGGATGGATCTTCCCTGGACATGGATCTTGTCTGAAGTTGATTATATGGAGGGATGGATCTTCCTGGACATGGATCTTGTCCGAGTGTTGTATTCCGGAGATCGTGGCACCATATAAAACCGTGGTACCATATAAAACCAATACATATACTATTATTTTGTTAAAATATCTATGTAAAAATGCATATATTTTCTCAACTTTTAATTTTGCTAATCTCGTATAAAGAGTACAAATTCTCGTACGCTTAATTCTTAAAATGGTAAAAAGATAACCTTCTTTCTTGTGAGAAAATAATTTCTATCTTTACAATAAAGAAAATCGCATAAGCTTTCTCATATTGTTTGTATAATTTACCATATTCGAAAATAGTAATAATGGTAACTATCCAAAATTATACTTATAAAACTTTTACTAAAATACTTCACTTAAATGAAAATACCACACTAACATAATATCAAACGATATCAATGTTGTAAACTTATAGGGTCTCATAATAATAATATGTTAGATCCTCTATAAGCTCCTAATAGATACAATCCTTCGAACTCATATGGATTGCTACAACTCATCATAATATTAAAATATGGGATGTAACATCCTTCCCCCTTTAGAACATTCGTCCTCGAATATTAACTCTTACAGAGTTACAAAATTTTCACTAGGGTCTCCTATGTAAAATTAAACTAAAACTCAACCTCTATCTGAAGTCTCGACTATTCACAACTTTTTGTACTTGAGTATCTCGTATTTTCTTCACCTTTACCTTACATACTTTTCAATACCGCATTGTATCTTCTGTTTTGTTCATAACCTTCCTTTCACATAGGTGGAAATTATGCCTTAAAGAACTACTGTAATACCTGCACTTCTAGTGCATACAAAACCTGAAGTAAACTACATATTGACTTCTTACGGCTCAGCTTTATGGCACGATTTGGAAACAAAAGAAGGGTAACATTTCCTTAACGATTTGGAAACAAAAGAAGGGTAACATTTCCTAAATGCCCTACAACCTCTCAATTATAAATGTGGCGCGCAACACGCCCATAAGTGAGACTCTACTAGGCACGACTTTTTAGACTTCCCTAGGACACGACCTGCTCTGATACCACTTTGTCACGCCCCGAACCTGGGGAGGCATGGCTGGAACCAGGTGCCGCACTGACCCGAGCGAACCACTTTGTAACTCTTTTATTTTTTTGAAAATATCATGGGCCAACAGGGCAACAAATCAAAATGTATAATTATAAGTGGGCAACATTGTATTATTGAACCATTTTTCTTATAACATGAATACATATGGGTCGTCAAGGCCTCTGACATAGTGTACAAAATGAAACCCTGTCTACAAAGCCTCTAAGATTATTTAATTTCAAATGGGACAGGTACCGGCCTACCCATAAGTCTTTAAACAAAACTCCGACACGATGACTCATAGACTCGAATGCACTCCGAATGAGGTGGAGTCTTACCGATCCTTCGTTGAAGCCAATCTCGTCTACTATGAGGGCTCGTCAAACTGATTATCTATACCTGCATGCATGAATGCAGCGTCCTCAATAAAAGAACGTTAGTACGAATAATGTACTGAGTGTGTAAGGCAGAACTGAAACATAACAATAAGTCAACATTAATTAAAGACATATAAGAATCAACGTGAATCTCTGAGATGAGTGATGCCATCGTATATGCATACTTATACTTCTATATATAATACTTCTCTTTGAATATATTATCCATATCGTATGATGCATAACTGCCCATGTGATCAATGGTATCTGCCCGACCGGCCTTCGCATGTTAAATGTATGACTGCCCGATCGGCCGTAGCTCGGTGGTAAACATGTAACTGCCCAACCGGCCGTAGCTCAGTGGTAAATGCATAACTACCGGACCGATGATAAATAATAATACATAACTACCATATTATAAACATTAACATCTTTATCAAATACCTCAATAGGGAACTAGATACATATTTAGACATGCTCGAATATCACTTTACGGGAATGAATAATATAGATATTCTTAACTGTTAAGAGTAGAAACACTTATGAAATAGCATTACGTTTATTTATCGTTACTTGGATCATGCCAAAAGAAAAAAAGGATAGCCTCAACATACCTAAGCCTATTCTCTTGACAATCCCTCCAACACACGTCAAACGCGACAAAGCATATAACGGCGAATCAAAGTAAGGAAAAATCTGTATGATATTTGTATACATAGGTTGGATGAAGAAGGAGAAGAGCGCAAAGTAGTGTCAACTATGCGTTCAAAATATTACTGCTCTTGCCAAACATAAGTAGATTATAACTACTGTATAGAATAAATGCACATCTGAAAGAAAGAAAAGAGACATGACCTCATCAAAAGCTTAAAGAAAGGCCTCAAATGGCTTGCCTTTATCACTCTTGAAAAAATGATAGCCATTTTTTTCATGAAGCCAACTTGTACAGTAACTAACTTGAATTAAATTGAAAAAGAACTATTCAATTTCACAGTTGCTAATATTTGCCTTTTTTGTTGAAGAGAACAAAAGCCTGAAGAGAAATGATATGAGAACTGGAAAATGGGATGAATCCTAAGTAGAAAGTAGTGTACGAAATTTAACAAACTACAAAAAAAAGTTTTCTAAATCAATTGTGGGGGCCCCACTTTATAAGATGATTTGGCCAACAAAGCCTCTAAATAAGCCACCTATCTTATAGACCAAATAGTCACCCTTAATTGAGGCCTTGGCTGCCACGTGGGTAGGTGACGGAAATTTAATCTTTATATATTAATCAATTAGTTAATTAGGTAATATGTTGTTACTCGATAATTAACTAATTATCCACATATTTAAAAAAAAATTCAAATTACTTAAATTTTACTTATTTTAAATATATTTTATACATCCTACTATTATGGTCATATGAGACTTTGTATAATACTAGTCCATCAATGTCAGGTATTTTTTTTCGGACCATATTTTATCCCAAAATGACCAATTTCGGCCAACCTCATTTTCTTCGACTCGTTTACCCTCTAACCTTCAAGACTTTGCTTATCATTTGCTATAAATATCATAAATACTTATAACCTCAAAAAGTAGTCTTGTCCTCATCTTAAAGTACTAATATTATAATTTTAAAATAATAAATCGTGGCACCATATAAAATCAATATATATACTATTATTTCGTTAATACATCTATGTAAAAATACATATATTTTCTCAACTTTTAATTTTGCTAATCTCGTATAAAGAGTACAATTTCTCATACGCTTAATTCTTAAAATGGTAAAAAGATAACCTTCTTTTCTTGTATGAAAATAATTTCTATCTTTACAATAAAGAAAATCTTATAAGCTTTCTCATATTATATGTATAATTTACCATATTCGAAAATAGTAATAATGGTAACTATCCAAAATTATACTTATAAAACTTTTACTAAAATACTTCACTTAAAAGAAAATACCACACTAACATAATATCTAACGATATCAAGGTTGTAAACTTATACGGTCTCATAATAATAATGTCTTAAACCCTTTATAACCTCCTAATAGAGATAATCCCTTCGAACTCATATGGATTATTACAACTCATCCTAATATTAAAATACGGGTTGTAACAGAACTCGGGAGAGAAAATTCTAGATTGCATATAAGATTGAGTAGAGCAAGATCTTAACTCTGAGGGAGGCGGATTTGCGGTTAGGATAGAAATATACCTGATCGCCTTGCTTGGTTACTATACAGAAATTATTAATGTGTTCTAGTTAATTCTAATTCCATAGGAATATAGGCGTTAGATTATCTTGAATAGGCGAATAGTACTTCGGGAGAAGGCTACGAGAAATATTAACCATGTCAACCAATTAGCAAGATAAATTAATTAGAAGATTTAGTTGGAAAACTCAGCGGGATTGTTAGCTAAAACATAACTCTAGAATATTCACTCACATTGAATTCGTCTTTAAGTTTGTCGTTGTTTTCTTTAATGTTAATTTGTTATTCTAGATTAGTTTTAGTTAAATATTCATACGTTATGATTCACTTGAATAGATTAATTATTTGGTTTAATTTAGTTGATAGTTAATCACAAGTCCATGTGGGTACGATATCTAGACTTATAATCCTATATTACTTGTACGACCACGTATACTTGCGTGTGTATTTGGGAGCAACAAGTTTTTGTCGACATTAATGGGGACTTAGAAATTAACTATTCTATGATATTAGATTTTTATTTTTTGTCTATTCAAGTTTTTTATTTTTATCTTAGTATAATATTTACTATCTTTGTTGATATGGCATCCTGGAATGATAATTGGTCGAATAATGGTTATTCTTATCATGGTGATCCTTGTCGATATTGTGGAGGATCACATTTGTGGTAAAAATGTGCATCTCAATCTTATGTGTGGAATTTTTGTAATGTGTGTGGTTGTTAAGGTGGTCATTGGGATGGTTGTCCTAATTCTTGTTATTCTCATAGCTCTTATTATAATGTTTATGAGTTTGATAGGAGCAATGAAGTGGAGAATATGAAATGTGATGCTCGTATTATGCACATAATGAGGCAAGTAACCGAGCAACAAGATAAAAATCAAAAGGCTATTATACACATGATAAGGCAAGTAACCGAGCAACAAGATCTTGACGCCTTAGTGATCAAAATACTCCAGGCTAGAATGGACGAATTAATGACCAATATCCAAGAAGAACCTTAACTCGACGAAGAGAGCGAGTTCCCGCAAGAAGATTACTTTGAAGAAGCAGATATAGTGAGAAAATCGTGGCTAGAGGAACAAACTCAACTGATAAAATCTCATGAGTTTCTCCGTGATGGTCTTTCTAATATGAAAAAAAAAACTAATAGAAGGAAGAACTGAGCTCATGCAAGAGATAAACCAATTTGGCTCAGATATCCATAACCTGCAGGCTCAATTGAATAAAAGGTTTGAGGTGTCTGATGCCCAACAATCAATTGTTGTAGATACTAGACATCTTGTGGAGCGGAAAGAGGATTTCCAACTATTCGACCAAAATATTACTAATGATGCCAAGGTTGACGAAGAGTGCAAAATAGAGGATGCCAAAAATAATGCAATTTTGGAGTTGGAGCATATTTGTCACGACCCTAAATCAATATAGGTCGTGATGGCGCATATCGTGGAACTAGGCTAGCCAACTACTGAGAGTAACATTTTAAGCCTTCCGTTTAAATCATAAGTCAAGATATTTCATTTAGATTTCCTGTATTAAAAATATAATTAACAATAATAATACCAAAAAGATTCAAGTCTAACCACGGTCCCAACACCCGTGATCAACTATCATGAGCATCCAAAGAGGTGAATACAATATCTGATAACAAGCCCCTACTAGCACAATCCATGGAATACTAGAAGTTTATGAACTAAGAAAGGAAAGAAAGCCAACTGGGGACGCCGAGCAGCTACCTCTATCCTCGATCAACCTCCGAGCAAAGGAGAAATCAGCTAACGCTCAGATCTGGTACCTGGATCTGCACACAAAGGTGTAGGGAGTAACGTGAGTACGCCAACTCAGTAAGTAACCAAAGTAACTAAAGACTTGAGTGAAGTGACGAGCATTTAAAAAT
This sequence comes from Nicotiana undulata, assembly GCA_005239495.1. NCBI lineage: Eukaryota > Viridiplantae > Streptophyta > Magnoliopsida > Solanales > Solanaceae > Nicotiana > Nicotiana undulata. The sequence goes on along the minus strand of ML299657.1, from coordinate 55,001 downwards.
AATAATTTCATAAAATAAGTGTCAAAAAGGGTAAATAAATCAGGTCAAATTCTACATTGGCCAAAATACCTCACATCTCCAGTTTATCCGTTCAAAACGTTCATAAAACAGTAATTCAACTTCTATTAAAAAGGTTCAGTGTAAAGAAGAGTAAGCAACAATGAATTTCATAATGTAACAGCCTCTCAGGCATAGTGTCACGCATAAGCCCGGTCCCACGGTCGCTCGTGACTCCGCTATCATAGTTCAATGCTCACGCTCAGCACTCTCGCTCAACAGGTACCCTATATCCACACAAATTGTTGTTGCGTGCTGCTCGATCCACATAACATATGTTGCGGTGTGCAACCCGATCCATATAATATGTGCTGCGGCGTGCAACCCGATCCATGAATATCCTCATAATACTCGGCTCTCAGCCTCACTTAGTCATCCTCTCAAGCCACTGGGGCATTTCATCTCGACATCACGGGACTCAGCCCAAAATACCTCATAGTATTCTAAAGCAGTGTGCTAACAATGATAATAGCAACAAGTAATAAGCATGACTAATTTCACAAATTTTCTATCAAAAATAGGATGAGAATAGTGTAAAAGTACCCCTGACGGTCTAAAACAAGTCGGCACAAGGCCCCAAATATGGCATACAACCCCTAATATAGTTAAAAAAGCTGTAAAATAAAGGATATCATATGATTCCAAATCAAACACGCAGCTTAATGGTCGCTACGGGACGGACTGAGTCACAAGCCCTATCGGTACATGTCCACACGCTCGTCACCTAGCATGTATGTCACCTCATTTATCAAAACAATGTGAAATACCTGGGTTTCATACCCTCAGGTCTAGAGTTACAATCGTTACTTACAACAAACCGGCCTGAAGCTACTCCGCGATGCTCTTGCCCCTCGAATTGGCTCCCAAATGCTCTGAGTCTATCAAAATCAGATTAATAACATCATAATATGCTAGGGAGACGAAACTCATTCAAAAACTATCAAAATTAGGCACAATTCCCGAAATTGGGCAAACCCGACCACCGAGCCCACGTCCCGGAATTCGATAAAAATTACAAAACCGGAATCCTCATTCTCCCATACATACCAAGAACATCAAAATCGGACTACAATTATCCCTTCAATTGCTCAATTAAAGTCTCCAATTTTCCATGCCCTAACTTCCCCAGTTTTGGGTTTAAATCCACTAATTTTAGGTTTATTTGCTTAGAAAATAACATGGAATCAAGTTTTGAAGTCTAAAATCTTACCTCCAAATGTTTCCCTTCGATTCCCTCTTCAATCCCTCTCAAAAGCTTCAAAAACTGCCCAACAATGGAGAACATTAACTAAAATTCGCGAAGATGGCTTTTTAAACATTCTGCACAGGTCAAATTCCTTAATCTCGGTTGCGACACGTGCCACGCGATCGAGAAGCACATCAAAAGTTAGCCCCACAATAACCCTACGCGATTTCAAAGCTTTGCCTTCACGACTCACGCGATCACGTCTCTCCCCACACGACCGCACTGAACAAACCTTCAACTCCTTACCAACTCAAAAACCCTACGCGAATGCGGCACTGGCCACGCGTTCGCAAAGCACTACTTCCCACACGACCGCGATTGCGACCCTTTTACTGCGATCGCATAGAACAATCTCGACTCCACCCTTGCTAAGCCTACGCGATCGCGAACTTACCCCTGCGATCGCGTAGAAGAAAAACCAGAAGAAGCACCAGCAGAAATTCTGCAACTTTCCAACATCCAAACTGGGTCCGTTAACTTCCCGAAACACACCCGAGGCCCTCGTAACCTCAACCAAACCTACCAACACATCCCATAATCTCATTCAAACTTATTAAATCCTTCGAAACACCAAAAATAACACAAAAACACTAAATTCACCTCGGATTCAAGCATAAGAACTTTGAAACTTCTAAATTTTGCCAAAGATGCCGAAACCATCGAAAACACATCCAATTGACCTAAAATTTTGCACACACATCCAAATGACACTACGAACCTGCTCAAACTTCTGGAATTCCCTTCCGAACCCGATAGCCTATTTTCCAATGCCGACCGGAAATCGCCAAAAACGCAATTTCGCCAATTCAAGCCTAATTCTACTCTGGACATCAAAATCACATTCCGAACACACTCCTAAGTCCCAAATCATCTAACAAAGCTATCTGAGTCATAAAATTCATATTCCGGGGTCGTTTACGAATAAGTCAACTCATTGTTGAATTTTTCCAATATTAAGCCAATTTAAGAGACTAAGTGTCTCAACTCTCACCACGACCACTTCGAACCTGAGCTAACCGACCCCAACACATCATAAATAGACTAAAATGCATGACAAGGCAGAAACATGAATAACGGGGTTAATTCCACGGAACGACCGGGCGGGTCGTTACAATATTGGACCTCATTCTAAACACTTTTCAACATTGTGTTTGGTTGGTGACATTAGAATTGTTCCAGTCGAGCATATAGAGGAGTCAATAGATGAGGAACAAAGTGCTTATATTATGAAATTTGTGATACCAAGGAGACAAAATGACATCCCTCGCTTAAAGTCCAAGAAGTGCAACATGCAATATCTATTGCTTGGTTCCTTTATATTTATACCACCGCCCGATGAACGTGACAGAAAAATTGATTCAAAATTATAACGACCTGTTCGGTTGTTCCGAGAGTTTAGCCCTGTTTCCCCTATTTTCTAATTCATTATATGTGGTTCAGCTCTATGATGTTGTGTTAGGTTGGTTGGTCCAGGGTCGGAGCGGTTGTGGAGAAAAATGAGACACGTAATCTCTTAAATTGGCTGATTAGTTGGAAAAGTCAGCCGGAAGTTGACTTATGGGTGAATGACCTCAAATTTGGATTTTATGTTTTGGATAGCTTCTTTAGGTGATTTGGTATTTAGGAGTGTGTTTGGAATGTTATTAGGAGGTCCGGGGTAGAATTAGGCTTGAATTAGCGAAATTGGATTTTTGGCGATTTCCAGTTGGCAGTGGAAAATTAGCTGTCTGGGTAGGAATGGAATTCCGGAAGTTGGGATAGGTTAGTATTTTCATTTGGGATGTGTGTGGTAAGTTTCAAGTCATTCGGACGCGGTTTGAGTGGTTTCGACATCGTTGGCGAATTCCGGAAGTTTAGAAATCCTTAGGCTTGAATTTTGGATTAATTCGGTGTTTTGATGTTGTTTTGGGTGTTCCGAGGGTTCGACTAAGTTCGTGGTGTGACTTGGGGTTACCATTGGTTGAGGTCCCGAGGGCCTCGGTAGGAGTTCGGATGGTTGACGAATGAGTTTTTGGCCTTAGAGTTTGCTGGTGTGAGCTATTCTGTGATTTCCCTATATGCGGAGGGGTGGCCGCAGGTGTGGTCATCGCAGGTGCGTGTTGGGCATCGCATGTGTGGAAATGGTTAAGCTGGAGAAGGACCGCAGACGCGGAAGATTGGCCGCACCTGCGAAGCCGCATGTGCGGTAGGTGAAACGCAGGTGCGAGATTTGGACTTCAAGTGAAATATCACAGGTGCGCACCTGGGACCGTAGGTGCGGGTCCGCAGGTGCGATGAAAAGGCCGCAGGTGCGGTCGTTGCTGGGCAGAACCTATAAATTGATCCCTTCGCATATTTTGGCCATTTATCAACCATTTGTGTTCGGGTTTGGAGCTTTGTGAGAGGAATTGAAGAGGGATTCGTGGGATAACACCTTGAGGTAATGATTTTTGAACTCAATACTCGATTATGTGATAATTTCTACCGGATTAGACATGAAATTTATGGGGATTAAGGGCTAAAATTGGGGTATTGGGGCTTGAAGTTATAGACTTCTATTTGAGGATTGATGGGCCATTTGTTGTCGGATTTTGGTGTATTTGGTATGTATGAACTCGTGAGAGTTTAAGGATTCCAGTTTTGCAATTTCTATCGAATTTCGATATGTGAGCCCGGGGGTCGGGTTTGGCCAATTTCGAGATTTGTTAAATTTGATAATTTTTGAGTGGCCTTTGTTCCTTAGCATATATTGATGATATAAATCTGAATTTTGGTTAGATTTGGAGAAATCAGAGGCCGAGTCCACAGGAAAAGGCACTATGAACTAGTATTTTGCTGGTTTGAGGTAAGTAATTGTCGCGTCCCCTTTTTCCTTCTCCTTTCGGATCGGTCAGGGTTTTTGACATTATTGGGACAACTCGTTTTCTTTTGGGAAAGGGGTATATAAGCAATTGAAGAGTCTCCACCTTACGAGTTAAGGTGCGTTAGGGCACCTATTTAGGGTCATTTTGAAACATAGATTTGGATAACCAGAGACAGGGTAAGGGCTTGAAATTACCCAGAGGGGAAGGTGTTAGGCACCCCTCAGAGTCCACAAATGTGGTTCCCGGCCAAACAACTTTGTGAATTTTAAGCAAGTAGCATATAGTCAATTAAAGTTTAAACAAGTAAAGAATCTTGAAAGATTCACAATCTAAGCACATATGCGTAACAAAGTTCTTTTTGTCTAAGTATACAAAAGTTTTAAAAGATTTAATGTTAAGTACACCGGGGTAACAAAGGTTTTGGAGAGACTTGATGTCTAAATAGAGTTTTAGAAAGAATTATAATCTAGACACATATATAAAGGACAGGGGAAGTCCTAGGTTATTTATCATATAGGATCATATCAGTACAATACTCGGTAATCACTCCTCAAAGAGGGGCAACACGTGGTATTAGAGCATCGGTCATCATATCCATAACTATCCTTCCCACCCCTTAGCGGTTATTAAGCGAGTGTTATTTAGTGGCCTCTATACGTGCTGTTACCGGTCCTTTCTTAATAGCCCCGGAGGAATTTAGAACCTCTACCTGTAGGCAGTTCTAGACAGACCCTTAGGTTTATAGGCGAAAATGCTAAGGCGACAAGCTAAACACGTAGGACTTCAGCCAATAGAGAACATGAAAGAGCAAACAAGAGGCTCCGTTTTACCTCCGCAGATAATGCATGTAAGCAGCACGAATCAAACACAAATAAGGGCAGGATTGTTGCATAAGATCCTAAGACATGATATCTAGGTGAGTATCAGAACAATAAAAGGATGCAGATTTATTTTTTATAAACTTAGAAGCGGTCCCTAATCAATTTGCCTACTTATTTCAAGATTTGTTAAGCATTAAGCAGCATACACAAGAGACAGATTTCCAATTTTAACAATTTAATCACCTAAGGCTTGCCTAGGCGTGGGACAATGTATAATAGCGTCAAAATTACTGAAGAAAACTATTGTAAATGTTGTTACTTAATCTTGCTATTCTAGGTGTCACCAATATACATGATTGTTACCTGTTGTTTTAGAGGTAGAGTAAGACTGTTTTATGACTCTTTTCATGCACCAGTGGTTAAACTAGGTGTAATTAGGCGAGTGTGAATGAAGTCCTAAAATATGATATCTAATGCACAAAGGGATGCAGAATGATGCACATGCAGAATTCCTAAAGCAAGATTTCTATATGATTTCAAATTATGCAAGGTTTACATGGAGCAGGATTTCTACATACTCAAAAATATAGCATCTTTAGACAGGGTCATATAAGTGATTGTTTGCATTAATATGTTTACCCTAGCATAGGATTTCTAAGTGATAACAACATGGTTATAGCATTATAAAACATGATTGCATGAGTAATGATTTTAGCATGATTCTGCCTTTTATGCTCCTATGACTATCTTCTAATCTTATGGTTAATAATGTTAGTTTAAGATTAGTTATTTTAAATAATATGAATCCTCTTATAAGCTAGATTAATGTTTAAACTTGTCCAGGCACCGTATTTGTTAATCCTACACCTATTCTGAACTTTTCATATTACCAACATGAAAATAGTCAACTTGTCCTAACTTTGAAAATTTGTATAGTTACTGAATTCATGTGTCATGAAAACTTGTTTGCCTTAACATTTCTCCCAAGTTGCTTCTGTGGTTAAAATGTTTGCCCTAAGTGTCAGTATGCTCATTTAGTATAATTGGGTTTCTCTTATGGGTTAACCTATGTAAAACTATGTACTTTGTAAACTTTGTTGTTGTCTGAATGTAATTCTGTGTTCTAAACCTAGTTTCTTCTGAAATCAAACTGTTTTGAAATCTACCTGGAATTCCTTTATATGTTGATTTTTAAAACCTCCACTATTAGTACCTTAGGTTCTCAATCATCTTAGTGTGATCATTGCTCAGTGTTCACTGAGACTCTTGTGAACTCTGACATAGTGGGAATTGGTTCCCAAATCTCTTGTGAATCATCTTCTCAATGTTGGTTCTGGTGTGAGCATTGACCTGGGTCCTTGAGGCCCTCAGGAACTTTGACACATCAGATACCTGGTTCTAATGTGCTGTGGGTGACCCACTATGCTGTTGTTATGGTTAGAAGTCCTGGTTCCCAAGTTTATTTGGGCCTAATGAAAGCTCCATATACTGTAACTATTGCTGTTATGTAATTCATTTGCTATTCTAGTATGTGATAACTTTGTAATAAACAGATTTGGGTATATTTAGTAAAGTTGGGGGGGGGGGGGTTCCTTATTTCCTATGTTAAACTGGGTAGAAATCCTGGCTATAAAATTTAGTTATGTTATTAATTCTGTTCATTTGGTAAAAACTGTATGAGTTCTATATTATGCTTAGAAACCCTGCCTATAGGATTTTTGTGATGGTACTAACTCTGAAGTTTTATATTTTCATATTAGAAATCCTGCATATAGGTTGACATTAAATTGCATATTAGAAATCATGCCAATAGGATCTATCAATATGTCTAACAAATGTGAATTAGCAATCATTCTATAAGACCTTGATGTTTGATTTAATTGTTTTCATGGAAATATTCTTAATTTCTGCCTAACATGGTTTAATAGATATCATGCCTATAGGATAAAAAAATCAGTTTCACATCTAGAGATCATGCCTATAGGATTTAAATCAATCCAGTAATAGATACCATGCCTATAGAACTAACTAGTTTCAAACCTAGAAATCATGCCTATAGGACTTAAGTAAATGCAGTAATTAGAAGGCATGCCTATAGGATTAAAAAGGGGAATAAAACCTATCTCTATAAGTTAAAATCAATGCAACACTTAGAAATCATGTCTATAGGTCTGTAATCATTAAATTCCTAGAAATCATGCCTCTAGGATTTTGTTGATGAATTCTGAATTCAATCACCATTGTCAAAATCACTTAAGCAATATACTTGCAGGATTTAATTTTGGGTTTATAATTGTGATGTATTACTGCCTGAAGTGCCCAGATTATATTGAATAAAATCAGTAGGCAAACAAAAGTTCTTAACACTCGCCTTAATAAAACTGCCTCTGCATCCATTTTCTCACGTAGATATCCTGCATATAGGACTTTAAGGTTAATAAAGTTTGTTGAATCGATTGCGTGCATTTTCTGTTTTAGGTGTGGAGGTCAATATGAGCCATACTTGCTTTTATCTGAAAGTTCTATTTATTTTGCTTGTCGCCTAGATTTTACATTTTTGAGAAACATAGGTTGGGTCTAAAACTATCCCAAATAGAGGTCCTAATACCTCTAGGGCCATAGGTGAGGGACGGGTAGTGCACGCATAGGGAACGAGCTAGAATCAATTAGAACGCTTAAGTAACAACTTAAAGATAGTAATCACGTAGTAAGGAGATGATAGTCCGTGCACTAATTCTTTGAGTAACACCCCGACTTGAGAGAGTTACAAAGTATTGCACGGGGTGATCCTATAGGCTAAAAATCTTAGGACTCCCACCCCCCACCCCCATTCCTGTTTAAAAAAAAATTGAGTGTTTTATTTGTCCAAATCGCTTTCTTCCCCTTTGACTAATTCGCTTAATTCAAGTTCGGCCGGGACCCACCGTTGTGGACCTCGAGGGGTTCCTAACACCTTCCCCTCAAGGTAATTGAGCCTTACCCGATCTATGATGATGTAAACTGATTATATGAGTTATTTTCTCTAGGTGCCCTAGTGCACCTTAATCCGTTAGGTGGCGACTCTCTCAATTCCTATTCCTTACCCTCTCAAAAAAGAGTTGTCCCAAAAATGTTGAAACCCGATTTCGCGAGAAAAAAGGGGCGCGACAACATGGCGACTCTGCTGGGGATATTTTTAGGCTCTTATCATAACGAACATGTTTTGTAAATTAGTCTCTATACATGTCTTTATTATTACGTTAATACCTGCACACCCCTTCCCCTTCCTACTCTGTGTGAATTTATTTGCCTATCTTTATTCGTTTATGATGTCTCTAGCCTATTTTATTACTTTTTACTATGGAAACTGACTTGTATATTTGTTTTCTTTCTTAAACGCCTTTACAATTATTAAATACCGCATTTGTCATTTTTCATCGTGCAAATACTTGACAACGTGTTATTTTCTGTTTGCATCAATCATGCTCAACATCATATTCCACTCGTGCGTAATTAAAACCATAGCAACACTTGATGAGTGTTTGCGCTCTTCCTATATCAACCTTTTGAATTTGGAAAGGCTTATTTGCGGTAAAACTAGTCGATTAGCGGTGCAATCGATGGTTTCGTTCCTTTCCCCTTTAAGTTGTCCGCTTGAGGGTACCAATCTAGACCTCTATTGAAACTTACTCTGATTATAATTGTACATGCAACATGGTCAAACCTAGCCTGGGTTAATATGTTGTCCGCATAATAGCCCTTTAAGGAAAGCCTTTGTCCAAAAGTCCACCGCGGACGCAACCACGATCTATGCATTATTTGGAGAAATAAATGCTGATACGCTAATCGTTAACGTATAAATAGTTGAATCCGGAGGGGGAAAGGATCTAACCTTATTTATTTTGCATAAAATGAAGCATGAAGTCCCCAGGTTCAGAATGGTCCGAAACATACAACCATTATTGCTAGATTGGTGGGAAAATCTTCCGTCAAGTGACAAAAATCATGTGAAAAGGGTCCTTTGAAACATACCATCCTTATTAGATATCCAACCAAACAACATGTCGATCGAAGCTGACACTATGTTTTGGGATGGAGAAAGGGCTGTATTCCATTTTGGCAACATAGAAATGACCCCTATTTTGGAGGAAATAGGGGGATTAGTTGAACTACCTTGGGACAGTCCCGGTTTATTTGTGCCGGAAAATCGTACTCCAAGGAAGAGGTTTCTGAAAATGATGGGTTTAAGAAAGAATGACGACTTGGTGTGTCTGAAGAAGTCCTACATAACTTTCGAGATCCTTTATAAACGTTATGGTCACAACAAATCTTATCGTATCTTTCATGACGAGTTCTCTATCACTTCTTTAGGTTGGATTCATCATAGGGTTTTCGTGTTCATCATCTGCTTCTTGGGCATGATAGTGTTTCAGGGCAAAATGGAAAGGATTCATACCAGACTGGCCATGGTACACAAAGCCTTAATGGAAGGAATCGAGGGGCAAACATATCCTATTGTCCCTATGATTATAGAAGACATATATTGGGCGTTGTAGCGTTTCCATAAGGGGTTCAAACACTTCGAGGGTTGTAATTTGCTGCTACAGGTTTGGTTGTTAGAGCATCTCCAAAGAGTTCAATACTTCCAAGAGTTTCCAAGGAGACCGTGGAATGATCACATAGCTTTCCATCACCCCAATTGAATGACCTTTATCTCAGACAGGTTTGTTCAACCAGACAATGCTACAGAATGGGTACAGTTTTTTGATAATTTGACCGAGGACCAGGTTCATTGGATGTTCGAGTGGTTCCCTGCTAGTGACTTCATCATCAGATCTAGATACGTTCCGCATTTGGTGTTGATCGGGTTAAAGAGCATACACCGTTATGTTCCTATCAGGGTCATGAGACAAGCTGGTAGAAAACAAGTCATACCACGAGTCTCCAAAATGAGTCACTACAGGGCGGATTTTCAAGATGATGACATCCCATACGAATGTGAAGTTCAACACATGTGGAACTTGAAGGTCATTGTGGCAAGGGTCACCATCGAGCCAGATCTATATCACGCAGGGCACGTGTACTTCTACCCATCATGGTTGGACGATAGCATAGCAGGAATAGTTAAGCCAGGGGTCGGTCGAGGATGATCCATAGATGAAGTTGTTGCGGCATAGGTGAAGTATAACAAACTGCGCAAAAGAGTTCACGAGTCCAAGGCCGAGCATTTGGAACAACATAAGACTGATATGGAATTAATCAATGAATGGAGGGAAATTGCTATTAGATCAAACGAAAGGCTGGAATATCTAGAGTAGGGTCTGATGGAGTTAGAAGGGAAAATGAGGAAAAGAGTCGTAGACTATCAGAATGCAGAGGGTAATGCAGGAGGACATCTAGCGAGGGCATTCCTGCTGCTGGACATGCACGACCTGGGGAACCTGACGATGAAGCCAAGAGAGTCAAGCCTGGAGAAGGTCCCTCTGGGACCAAGTAGATTAGGTTTATTTGTTTTAGAATTACTTTTCGAATGTAATAAGGCAAATGTCATTAGTGACTCCTTTTATTTATTGTCATTTTAGATTCGTCTTATTTATCACATTAATGAAATGAGGCAATTATTGAAATTAAATCTCTCCAAATCTACTTGTCCCTAGGCCTACCTCGAGCACAACGAGGCTCCCAAATTAGGACGCGAATTTACATTTCCGAAATATGTGTTTAAATACTGCAAAAATTTTTAGAATTCTCACTGGCTTGGTTACCTTTTTGTTTTTCTTTCTTTTTTATTATTCCCATTCCCCAAGGTCGGTTCACGCACACTGGCCTCATCAGCATATCACACCAGATTCAAAGGCCCTCCACCTCCTCTTCCTCCAAGTGTACCAAAAATCAAAGGAAAATCTAAGATGGATGATATGAGTGGCGTCAGAAAAGAAAACACTACACATGTTGAGAATGTGGAAACTTCTGATGGTCGGAGTACTCCGACACCAAATTATTTGGTTTTGTGGCTTGAACAGAAATATTTGAATTGCAAGGTGAGCTTGAGCAGGTTCGCAACTTGGAAAACCTCTCCCTCACACTAAATGTCCCAGATCCAAACACTCAAAACCCAGTACCTCCTCAAAACACACCTAACCAACGCCCGCAAAATCCTCCCGCTCCCCACCAATATGCAACCCCTCCTCAAAATCCTAATCATTTACCTATACCGACACCCCTTCAACACCAGCATCTTCCAACTTAATATCTACAAACCACTTATCACACTCCTCAGAATACCCCACAACCTATCCCCGATCCTCAAAATTTAACCAATGATCACCACTACACACAAACTCCTGGCATTCACCAAAACAGTCCCATATACGTGGAAACCTTACCCCACTCAATTCAACCAATCTCATATACACCAGAATCCGACGAGAAGGACCTGCTCATTAAGAGCATGACAGAGAAGCTCAAGAAACTCACAAGCCGAGTTCATGGTGTTAAAGGAGGCAAAGGAATCGAAGGTCTGAATTACGAGGATTTGTGCATTCAGCCAGATGTTGAACTGCCGAAGGGTTACAAACCTGCTAAGTTCGAAATGTTTGATGGAACTGGTGACCCAAAGGTTCATTTTCAGAACCTACTATGACAAGCTCGTAGGGGTTGGAAAGGATGAAAGAATTTGCATGAAGATGTTCATGAGAAGCCTTACGGGAGACGTTTTATCTTGGTACATAAGTCAAAATCCCAAGAAATGGGCTAATTGTGTAAGCATGACATCAGACTTCATGGATAGGTTCAGATTCAACACATAAAATGCACCGGATGTCTTCTATATCCAGAATCTCAAGAAAAAGCCAACTGAGACATTCCGCGAGTATGCTACTCGGTGGAGGTCAGAAGCAACAAAGGTCATACTGGAATTAGAGGAGGAACAAATGAACAAATTCTTTGTCAGAGCTCAGTATCCATAGTATTATGAGAGGTTAATGGTCATTCAGAATCACAAGTTCTCTTACATCATCAAACTCGGAGAAAGGATTGAAGAAGGTATCAAAAGTTGAATGGTAACAAATATCGAGGCACTGCAGGCCACAAATAAAGCATTACAATCGGGGGGTATATCAAAGAAGAAGGAAATAGGGAAAGTAATGGTAGCCCAAGGTCCAAAATCTCCATTCGTATACAAAACACCTCCACCCACATACCAGCCTTCACCTCCCAGATATCCTCAACCCGCCACCGCCTACCACACTTACACCCAAGCAACCTACTATCATTCACCTCCAGCTCATCCAAATTATCAAAAACCCAGGCCCAATTCTGATCGCAAACCACCTAGGCAGTACACATCTATTGCTGAACCCATCGACCAATTGTATGAAAGATTAAAGGATGCTGGATATGTCACCCCTATCCATGATGTGGCTATAGAAACTTCTTGTCAATGGGTTAACCCAAACAAGACATGTGCGTACCATTCCGGCATGAAGGTATATACTATTGATGAATGCCGCACTCTAAAAGACAAGATCTAGACGTTGATTGATACCAAGGTAATACAGGCGAAGGAAAACGCACCCAATGTCTGCAACAATCCCCTCCCAGATCTTAGGGGTGAAGAAGTCAATGTAATAGAAACTGATAAAGAATGGGATCCCAAGGGATCAATCGGGCTTATTCGGGAAGGTGATGACCCTAAGAAACTTGCAGTCACACTCAATCCCATTGTGGTGCAGGTACAGCCGCCAATTGAAGTTGAGGTAGCCACATCGGTTCCCTTTGAAGTAGAAGTGACAACACCTGCAGCTACACCTACTTCGTTTGAGGTAGAAGTAGCCACACCTTTCATTGTGGCAGTGGAATCCACACCACCCTTTAATTCCAAAGACGTACCTTGGGATTATGTTGCCGAAGCTAGGAGAAAGGGGAAAGAAAAATGGAAGAGTCTGGTGCTGCACAAGCAATGACTAGAACGGGAAGAATTTACACACTTGAGTATTTGGGAGAGACTAGTAAGCAAGCTGCCAACAAACAACCTATCATTGAAACTGGTCCGGATGATATCTGGAGGAAAGTACAAGCAAGGGAGTACTCTGTCGTTGATCATCTGAACAAAACTCCCGCCCAGATATCCATCTTGTCACTGCTGCAAAATTCTGAGGCACATAGGAATGCTCTGATGAAAGTGATGAAAGAAGCAAATGTACCCAACAACATTACTAGCGGAGAAATTGCCAACATGGTGGGACAAATGTTGGAGAGCCATAAGATCACCTTCCACGAAGACGAGTTGCCACCTGAGGGATTGATCCGTAATAGGGCACTGCACATTACATTGCAATGTGAAGATAAGTCCATTACCAGAGTTCTGATAGACGGAGGGTCCAACCTCAACATCTGTCCACTGACAACTCTGAAGAGGTTGGGCAAAGGTCTGTATGAAATACGAGCAGGGACTATGAATGTTAAGGCGTTCGCTGGGTCTCAAAGGGCCATAATTGGAGAAACTAATTTATGCTTGTAGATGGGTCCTACCTGGTTTGACATTGAATTTCATGTGCTAGACATATCCGCCTCCTACAATCTATTGTTAGGACGACCTTCGATATATGCCACTGGAGCTGTTACATCCACTTTGCACCAGGCTGTGAAATTTCAATGGAACCATCAAGAAGTGATCATCCATGGAGTTGGAAGCAATCCCATTTACACCAGTCAAACTGTTCTAGTAGTGAAGAACAGAAGAAAGTTAGGGGGAGAAACTTACCATCGCATCGAGTGTGTTAACGCAATCGAGAAGGATAAGTGGTGGAGCAGAAAAATAGAAAGCATATTATCATGGAAAGGGTATGATCCTGGAAAGGGGCTTGGTAAGAATTTCCAAGGCATCGTCAAGCCAGTATAGCTGAAACATCACAGCACAACCTTTGGGCTTGGATATCAATACACCTGGCAAGAATATCGTAATTGGTCGCCACCATGACATGGTCCATACTACCCTTTTGAACAACCTCTTCCGCATCTGAATTAGACCTACCATCAGGCCGATATAATATGGGGATCAGAAGAAGAAGAAGAAGAAGCATTGGCTGCGTTGCGAAATTTATTTTTAGAAGATGATGATATGGATTGTTGTGTGATAGTTGAGGAGGAGGAGGAAGAAGGCCTTACTATTCAGAAAGTGGAGAAAGGAGCATTTATCATGAACTGGACCGCTACACCTTCAAGGGCCCGACGAGTCCAGGGGTAGAAAGGCTTCTAACATCATTTATTTTGAAAACCAATTTCTTCTTGAGCATTTTGTTTTAAATAAAATTTTCAATGTTTCATTTCGAAAAACATTATTTTAGTTATTGAAATCACTTTGTTTGACAGCTTTTACATTTACCAATGGCTTGATGTTTTATTATTACTATTTTTCTTTCATATCTTTCTCTCTACAACATTACTATCTCATATCTAGATGAACCAACGACTGTGACATGTAATGAGACAACGCAACAAAAGGACAGTGACTCGAAAGAAATAGAAGAAGAAGATGTATTACCTAAGGAAATAATGAGGGAAATTGAGAATTTTGAAAACAAGCCCAAGTCCAACCTGGACGAAACCGAGATAGTCAATTTGGGAGATTCTGAAACCGTCAAAGAAACTCGCATAAGCATCCATTTTTCACCGGCAGAGAAGGAAGAATACACTCGTTTTATGAAAGAATACGAAGATATCTTTGCATGGTCATACAACGATATGACAGGGTTGATTACATCCATAGTATCTCACAAGTTACCTACAAACCCAATGTGTCCGCCAGTGAAGCAGAAACTCAGAAAGTTCAAGCCAGACATGAGTCTGAAAATCAAGGAGGAAGTCACCAAGCAGATCAAAGCCAAGGTCCTCAGGGTAGTTGAGTACCCAACCTAGTTAGCCAACATTGTACCGGTTCCAAAGAAAGATGGGAAGGTCAGGGTGTGTGTCGACTATGGGGATCTAAATAGAGTAAGTCCTAACGATGATTTCCCACTACCAAATATACACATCTTGACCGACAATTGTGCCAAGCATGAACTCCAGTCCTTTGTAGATTACTTCGTGGGTTATCATCAGATCTGGATGGACGAAGAAGACGCAGAGAAAATAAATTTCATTACATTGTGGGGGGTGTAATGCTACAAAATGATGCCATTCGGTCTAGAGAATGCTGGGGCCACCTACATGAGGGCCATGACAACCA
Organism: Nicotiana undulata; assembly: GCA_005239495.1. NCBI lineage: Eukaryota > Viridiplantae > Streptophyta > Magnoliopsida > Solanales > Solanaceae > Nicotiana > Nicotiana undulata. The sequence goes on along the minus strand of ML299657.1, from coordinate 39,827 downwards.
TTTTCCATGATATGATACATAAGGAAATAGAGGTGTATGTTGACGACGTCATCATCAAATCCAAGAAGGCCACAAATCACATAGCATATTTGAGGATGTTCTTTGACCGGTTGCAAAAGTACAATCTAAAACTAAATCCCGCAAAGTTTGCATTCAGGGTTCCTGCCAGAAAATTATTGGGATTCATCGTCAGCCATCGAAGAATAAAGTTGGACCTGCCAAAGGTTAAAGCCATCCAGGAAATACCACCACCAAAGAACAAAGATGTGATGAGTTTCTTGGGACGCTCCAATTATATCAGTCGTTTCATAGCACAGTCCATAGTGATATGTGAACCAATTTTCAAAATGCTGAAGAAGGATACCGCAACCAGTTGGACCGAGGATTGTCAAAAGGATTTTGACAAAATCGAGGAATATATGTCCACACCACCGGTCTTAGTCCCGCCGGAGCCTGGTAGACCACTACTACTCTATCTCGCGATCCTAGATGGGGCTTTTGGTTGTGTTTTGGTTCAAAATGACGAGACAGGATGAAATGAGCAAGCCATATACTACTTGAGTAAGAAGTTCACACTGTATGAAGCACCCGTACCCTTTGCTAGAACGCACTTGCTGCACTCTAACCTGGATATCTAAAAAGCTAAGGCACTACTTCTGTGCATATACTACATATCTCGTATCAAGGATGGATCCCCTAAGGTACATCTTTCATAAACCTATGCCTACTGGAAAGCTGACCAAGTGGCAAATTGTTGAGTGAGTTCGACATCATCTATGTAACTTAGAAAGCAGTCAAAGGAAAAGCATTGGCGGATCATCTTCCTGAATATCCTGTAGGAGGAGAATACGAACCCCTAAAAATGTATTTCCCTGATGAGGAGGTATCATTCGTAAGAGAGGACATAGAGGAAGCCTACGATGGTTGAAGAATGTTTTTTGACGGAGCTGCAAATTTCAAAGGAGTCGGTATCGGAGCCGTCTTGGTATCAGAAACCGGTCATCATTATCCGGTGTCTGGAAAACTCAGATTCCCATGCACCAACAATATGGCAGAATATGAAGCCCGCATATTAGGGCTAAACCTGGCTGTTGACATGAATATTCAGGAATTGTTGGTGATCGGTGATACAGACCTGCTGGTACATCAAGTACAAGGAGAGTGGGCTACCAAGAATACAAAAATACTACCATATCTGCATCATGTACAAGAAATGAAGAAGAGGTTCACGAAGATAGAATTTCGGCATGTCCCCAGAATCCAGAATGAATTTGCAGAAGCATTGGCCACCTTGTCATCAATGATACAACATCCAGACAAGAATTTCATTGATCCCATTCCGGTGAAGATCCATAATCAGCCAGCATATTGTGCTCATGTTGAAGAAGAAACAGATGGAAATCCCTGGTTCCACGACATCAAAGAGTATTTGGCGAAAGGAGAATACCCAGAGCATGCAAACCATACTCAGATCCGCACACTACGGAGATTGTCCAATCACTTCTTCCAAAGAGGAGGAATTATGTATAGATAGACTCCTGATCTAGGTGTGTTAAGATGTGTTGATACCAAATAGGCTTCCAAATTGCTCGAGGAGATACATGTCGGAACTTGCGGCCCACATATGAACAACTTTGTCTTGGCCAAGAAGATACTCAGGGCTGGATACTTTGGATGACTATGGAAACAGGCTGCATCTGGTATGTCCATAAATTCCACCAATGCCAGATACATGCGGACATGATACGGGTGCCACCAAATGAGCTTAATGCAGCAAGCTCTCCTTGGCCTTTTGCTGCCTGGGAATAGATGTCATCGGTCCGATTGAACCCACTACTTTGAATGGGCACAAGTTCATTTTAGTGGCTATCGACTACTTCACTAAATGGGTTCAAGATGCATCGTACAAAGCTTTAACCAAAAATGTTGTTTCAGATTTCGTTAGAGATCGGATTGTTTGTCAATTTAGGGTTCCAGAGTCCATCATCATTGACAATACCACCAATCTCAACAGTGATCTGATGAAAGCCATGCGTGAAACTTTCAAAATCAAGCACAAGAATTCCACATCATACAGGCCTCAAATGAATGGAGTTGTGGAGGCTACCAACAAGAACATCAAGAAGATACTAAGGAAAATGGTAGATAATCACAAGCAATGGCATGAGAAATTACCATTTGCCTTACTGGGATACCCTACCACAGTTTTCACACCAACCGGGGCAACCCCTATCTGCTAGTTTATGGTACCGAAGTTGTCATTCCCGCCGAGGTAGAAATTCCTTCTTTGAGAATCATACAAGAAGCCGAACTCCGCGACGGAGAATGGATATGAAGCCGCTATGAGAAATTAGCCCTCATAGATGGAAAAAAGGATGAATGCAGTATGTCATGGTCAGCTTTATCAGAATAGAATGTCTAGAGCTTTCAACAAAAGGGTTAAACCAAGACAGTTCACACCGGGGCAGCTGGTGCTGAAATGGATCATTCCATATCAAGATGAAGCCAAAGGGAAATTCTCACCCAACTGGCAGGGTCCTTATATGGTTCACAGAGTATTGACAGGAGGAGCAATCATACTGGAAAAGATTGATGGAGAAATCTGGCCGAAGACTATCATTTCAGATGCAGTCAAAAGATACTATGTGTAAACTATCTCTATTTCTTTATATGATGTGATATGAACTACGCTTGACCTTATTTCTATTTAAGAGGGGATACGTAGACAGCCCTGTGGGTTCATTCACAATTCAATAAAATTTCCATTTTTCCTCACAATCAGAAACTGTGGCAGAATTTTGAGGAGAACCCTCAAAATTCTGAAGCAAGTTTAACCAACAGCAGCATGCATAATCGCCAGAAAAGTCATCTAGTTAACTGGGATAGAATTTTGAGGAGGACCCTCAAATTTCTACGCTAAAGGAAGTCGCAATGTCTCTAATAATGTCACAGTTACTCGTTCGTCTAACTAATTCCTAAAGTGCATATTACTATGTCTTTGAAAACTATACACACATGCTTTTGAATTTATTTTTTACTTTTAGCCAAATGCTACCCATGGTAACTTGAACAGGACCCTCGGGCAGAGTGGAAAAGATCAAGCAAGCAAAGACACAAACCAACCAACCCCCCCCCCCAAAACTCACAATATTTCTTTGGATACATGAATAATAAGCATCATCGCAACAACACAATCGCTATGCACGAAACACAGTGTCAGCTAAGAATACTTTACTCTTACTCATACTCTTACACTTGCATGAGGCTAAGCCTTGCCTCCCTATTTGCATAAGGCTAATCACTACCTTCTCTTTGCATGAGACTAAGACTTGTCTCAATTCCTGCATGAGGCAAAACCGTGTCTCCCATCTGCATAAGGCTAAGCACTGCCTTCTGTTTCCATGAGACTAAGCCTTGTCTAAATTCCTGCATGAGGCTAAGCCCTGCCTCCCATTTTCACAAGGCTAAGCACTGCCTTCTCTTTGCATGATACTAAGCCTTGTCTCAATTCATACATGAGGCTAAGCCCTGCCTCCCATTTGCACAAGGCTAAGAAATACCTTTCTCTTTGAACGAGACTAAGCCTTGTCTCAATTCATGCATGAGGCTAAGCCCTGCCTCCCATTTGCACAAGGCTAAGCACTACCTTTTCTTTGGATGAGACTATGCCTTGTCTTAATTTCCGCAAGAGGCTAAGTCTTGCCTCTCCCATTTGCACAAGGCTAAGAACTACCTTCTCTTTGCATGAGACTAAGCCTTGTCTCAATTCCTGCATGAGGCTAAGCCCTGCCTCCCCCATTTGCATAAGGCTAAGCACTGCCTTCTCTTTGCACGGGACTAATCCCTATCCCGAATCTTGCACAATACTAAGCATTGTCTCTATTTGCATAAACTCAGGTATTGCTCTTGCATTTTTCTCTTCTCTTGGGCTAAGTTCTGCCCTTAACTTTACACAAGACAAAGCTCTGTCTTGTTGTCACCTTTAACATCATGTCTTTGCACTTCATGGGCTGATAAATAGCCAACTTGTCCGAAGGCGTCATAGTTTGAAGGCATCATCCTCATAGCCGGAAGACATCATGCCATGGCCGGAGGATCTCTCAAAATTTGCACATCCTTATTCAAAGGCGTCATGGTTCGGAGGCACCATATTTATGGCCCGAGAACATCATCTTATCGCCTACGAATCCCTTACCACACAATTCATGGCCCGGGACATCACATGGTCTAAGGACGCCATCCTCACCATCCAAAGACAGTCTTCATGGTCCAAAGGGAATTTGCATCATGTCTAAATTTACGCAATAATTTACACATATGTGCTTGCAGTATATTTTTTGCAGGTGACCCGGTAAATTATTGTTATCTCAACAGGAGCAATCCCGCTCTAGTTCCTATTCATATCCTTCAAATTATTTAAAACCTGATCGTTCATCATCCGTTACCCAGTCTTATTTACCCATAACCGTTTCAAACCCCAAGTAATCTTACTCAGAACCTTTTGTCCGTTATTGCGATGACTCCATCGGTTTATTCCATCGTTAGATCCAGAACTACACACGTCCTGATTCCTATAAAATCAGGGATATGTAGGCAGCTCATATGTTGGAGTGCGGCCTATATCTTCCAAATCACCCTATTCGGTCAAAATTGGTCATCATGTCTTTACTCGACAACTCTTTCATCCTTCCCAAGTAAAGAGGGGAAGCTATTGATACCCAATTATTTTCACATATATTTTTAAAAGTACATATACATACATTCAAAATAGTGCATGAGCATCATCAAGTATTTATCCATATTTTTCCATAAATTGTAAAGGTTTTTATCAATTTATTCTTGCATTATTATTATATAAATAATTATTAATTGTATCATAAAATTTTTTATAATGATTTATTATTTAATTTCAGCATTTATATTCACATTAAGCTTTAAACATTTTTTATATACAATCATATTTGCATATTTAGGCTAAAATTGCATGTTTTGCAATAATAGCACATATATGCATAATTACATTATTTACACAAAAAAATGAATTTTTATATTCTTATAATGTTAAATAATCATTTTAAATCATTTTCATTCATAAATGACATTTTTATTGTTTATTAATTATTTTTTATAAATTATTTTACTGACTTAATTAGGTATTTAAAATCTAACCCCATTTTCTTAATTAATTTCGGACCTAGCACAATTACTTACACTACCCATTACCCCAGCCAAATACACCAACCCAATACCCAAATACTCGTTCTAACCAAGACCCATACCCGTTCAAATCCCGACCCAATTCCCTCTTATAAATCCCAGTCGTTGATCTCTCAAGATAAACGACTCACAATCTCCCCACCCCTTTAAACCAACCTACTCGTCTAACCATAACCCATTTCCACCTACCCGCCTCCCTCAAACGCTCTCATATCCTCCTCTTTCTCTTCTGAAACCATAGTGTCGCACTCCCATCTCCCCTTTGATTTCAACCTTGAAATGGAATCACTTGATGATTCCTTACCTTATCTTGCCCCCCCTTCTTTACCATCTACTCATTTTTGGTGATATCTAATTTTCTTGCCTCAAATAGAAAGTAAATTCTTTGGAGATCGAACTAAGGCTAGTTCAAATCTCTAAGCTACTGTTGTTTCCATCTATGTTCATCGGCTTTTCTGTGTGAGTACAAATATCTTTTGTATCTTTCAATGATTCATACCTAACCTAAAGTTAGGGTTTTCATATCTTTGATTCAAACTAGATTTGGTTAAACTTTAGTTTGTTTTAACGTTATTTTTGTCTATATTCACTTTGTTACTCATAAATTTGTATATTTTTCGTTAAATCTTTTACTTACCCAAATTAGGGTTTAAAACTTTCTTTAATCGAACCAGATTTTGGTTCAATCCTATGTTTTTCTTTAATAACTCCCTGTCTATGTGCTTTTCATTAAAACAGACGATTCTTTGCCTTTATTTCTCTATTAATTTGTGTTTACTTAAAATTAGGGTTTTTCATATCTTACTTGAATCAAATATAGGTCGATTATGTTTATCTTTTGAATAAAACACATGTCTAGGTTCATTGTGTGATATTTGTGCTTATTTTATGTTTTTCTTTTTGAATATTCTCTTGTCTACCTTATGTACCTTATTTTACTGTCGATTTTTTGGTCTGCTGAAAATTAGTGATTGAAATCTTCTACTGATTTCCCTTTACTCTTTCCTTTCTCGCATGATACTGATGTTTTCCTTATTTACGCTCCACCTACCCATGCTTCCATTATTTCCTTACCTTATTTGCTTTGAGACTGCCTGTTAATTGATATTTTCCTTATTTTGAGTTGTACTCGCCTGATTACACGTTGTTATGGTTGTTAGTTGAATGAACCATGACTTCAATTGATTCTGGAAATTATTTTCATTCCTTATTTGTGTATGTTTGATTTATTCCCTTATTTGTCTGCCTAATTGAATACTAAAGACAATACTCGAACTCTCTTACTCTCACTAAAGCTTAGTTCTTCTACTCAGATCATGTGCTTATTATTTTTTGTCTTGGCCGGTTGAAAGCCAAGGTCAAGTGATTCTGGAACTTAATTTTGTACATTTACTTGCTTTCTTGCGAAACTGATAAGCCTTAATCCGTTGCCGTTTCATTCTCTATGTTTTACAATCATTGTTACTTGAACAACAGATTTTGAACCTTACTTTAGCATGATTTTGCCGTTTATGCTCCTATGACTATCTTCTAATCTTGTGGATAATATTGTTAGTTTAAGATTAGTTATTTTGAATAATATGAAACTAGTCAATTTGTCCTAACTTTGCAAATCTGTATAGTTACTAAATTCATGTGTCATGACAACTTGTTTGCCTTAACATTTCTCCCAAATTGCTTTTGTGATTAAAATGGTTTCCCTAAGTGTCAGCATGCTCAATTAATATAATTGGGTTTCTCTTCTGGGTTAACCTATTTAAAACTATGTACTTTGTAAACTTTGTTGTTGTTCTAATGCAATTCTGTGTTCTAAACCTGGTTTCTTCTGAAATCAAACTATTTTGAAATCTGCCCCTACTTCCTTTATATGCTAATTTTTAAAACCTCCATTCTTAGTCCCTTAGGTTCTCAACCATCTCATTGTGAGCATTTCTCATGGTCCACATGAGACTCTTGTGAACTCTGACACACTGGGATTGGTTCCTAAATCTCTTGTGAATCATCCTCTAAATGTTGGTTCTGGTGTGAGCATTACCCTGGGTCCCGAGGCCCTTGGGAACATTCACACATCAGATACCCGGTTCTAATGTGTTATGGGTGACCCACTATACTGTTGTTATGGTTGGAAGGCCTGGTTCCCAAGTTTATTTGGGCCTAATGAAGGCTCCCTATACTGTAACTATTACTGTTATGTAATTTATTTTCTATTCTAGTCTGTAATTACTTACTAATAAACAGATTTGGGGATATTTAGTAAAGTTGGGGGGGGGNTAGGATTTAGTTAAGCTGTTAATTGTGTTCATTTGGTAAAATCTGTATGAGTTCTATATTATGCTTAGAAATCCTGCCTATAGGACTTTCGTGATGGTATTAACTCTGAAGTTCTATATTTGCATATTAGCAATCCTGCCTGTAGGGTTGAAATTAAATTGCATATCAGAAATCATGTCCGTAGGATCTATCAATATGTCCAACAAATGTGGATTAGCAATCATGCCTATAGGACCTTGATGTTTGATTTAATCGTTTTCATGGTAATCTGCATAATTTCTGCCCATACATGGTTTAATAGATATCATGCCTATAGGATTTAAAAAAATTTGTCTCACATCTAGAGATCATGCCTATAGGATTTAAATCAATCCAGTAATGATACCATGCCTATAGGACTAACTAGTTTCAAACCTAGAAATCATACCTATATGACTTAAATAAATGCAGTAATTAGAAAGCATGATAGGATTAAAAGGGGGAATAAAACCCATCTCTATAAGTTAAAATCAGTGCTACACTTAGAAATCATGTCTATAGGTCTGTAATCATTAAATTTGTAGAAATCATGCCTCTAGGATTCAGTTGATCAATTTTGAATTCAATCGCCGTTGTCAATCATTTAGGCAATATACCTATAGGATTTAATTCTGGGTTTATAATTGTGATGTATTACTGGCTGAAGTGTCCAGATTATACTGAATAAAGTCAGTAGGCAAACAACAGGTCTTAACACTCGCCTTAATAAAACTACCTCTGCATTTGTATTCTCACGTAGATATCCTGCCTATAAGACTTTAAGGTTAATAAAGTTTACTGAATCGGTTGCATGCATTTGTTGTTTTAGGTGTGGAGGTCAATATGAGCCCATACTTGCTCTTATCTGAAAGTTCTATTTGCTTTGCTTGTCTCCTAGATTTTACATTTTTGAGCAATATAGGTTGGGTCTAGAACTATCCCAAATAGAGGTCATAATAGCTCCAGGGCCATAGGTAAAGGACGGGTAGTGCACGCATAGGGAACGAGCTAGAATCAATTAGAATGCTTAAGTAACAACTTAAAGATAGTAATCGGGTAGTAAGGAGATGATAGTCCATGCGCTAATGCTATGAGTAACACCCCAACTTGAGGGAGTTACAACGTATTGCACGGGGTGATCCTATAGGCTTAAAAACATAGGACTTCCCCCCCCCCCCC
>ML299657.1:17529-31024 GCA_005239495.1 Nicotiana undulata | reverse complement strand
CTCCCCCCCCCCCCCTATTCTTGTTTTAAAAAACATAATTTGAGTATTTTATTTGTCCAAATTGCTTTCTTCCCCTTAGACTAATTCGCATAATGCAAGTTCGGTCGGGACCCACCGTTGTGGACCTTGAGGGGTGCCTAACACCTTCCCCTCAAGTTAATTTGAGCCCTCACCTGATTTCTGGTTATGCAAAGCGGTTATATGAGTTATTTGCTCTAGGTTCCTAATGCACCTTAATCTGTTAGGTGGCGACTATCTCAATTCCAATTCCTTACCCTCTTAAAAATTAGTTGTCCCAAAAAAGTCGAAACCCGATTTCGCGAGAAAAAAAAGGAGCAACAGGACCAAGTCACAATCCCTCACGGTGTACGCTCACGCGCCCATCTCTTAGCATGTGATCCACCTCCAAACAGTCACATCATACCAAACTTCGGGTTTCATACCCTTAAGACCAGATTTACAACAGTTACTTACCTCAACAACACAGAAATCCTACTCTGGAATGCCCTTGCCTCTTGAATCGGCCTCCAAATGTCCCGAATCTAGCCAAAAACAGTACAATGCAATTAGAATAGGCTAAAGGGATCACTCCCACAAGAAAATTACTAAATTAGAAGCAAAAAATCGAAATCATTTCAACTGCCCTTTCGGGCCAACATCTCGAAACCCAACAAAAATCACAAAACTCGAAAGCACATTCACTCACGAGTCTAACCATACCAAATCGATCAAACTCCGACCTTAATTACCCCTCCAAAACCCAAAGTTCACTCTCCAGTTCCCAAGCCCTAAACCCCAAAGTTTCAAACTCAAATCCCTAATTAGGTGATGAATAAAGCCATAGATTCACGAAATTTAGACCAATCCGGGTTAGAACTACTTACCCCAATGTTTTCCTTGAAATTCCTCGACAAATCGCCTCTCTCCCGAGCTTCTCAAGTCCAAAATCAAAAATGAATGACAAAATCTCGAGCTTGTGTTTTTTTGCCCAGCAATACCGCACCTGCAGTCCATTTGTCTCTTCTACGACGCCGCACTTGCAGAAATTCCGTCGCATGTGTGGATTTCACTTAAAATCCTTACCTCATATCTACGACCCTAATACCGCATTTGCGCCCTTCGAGGGTGCAGAAACCATCTCACTTCTGCGATCAAAACTCGCACTTCCACCCCTAGGCCCGCTTCTGCGACCACCACAGGTGCGGGTATGCTATCACACCTGTATCGTCTGTCCAGATCTTCCTTATCCGCATTTACGGCTCCTCTTTCGCTTTTGCGGGCTCGCACCAGCGGTCCCCACTCCGCAGGTGCGGTTAAACCAGTAGCAGCAGCTTCAGCCGCAATTATTCAACTCAAATCACTGCGTTAACCACCCGAAATCACCCTGAGACCCTCGGGACCTCAACCAAACATACCAACAGGTCCTATAACCCGACAAAAACTTAGTCGAACCTTCGAATAACTCCAAACAACATCAAAACACCAATTTACACCCAAATTCAAGCTGAAGAACTTCTATACTTCCGAATTCTGGAAACGACACTGAAACTTATAAAACCACGTCTGATTGACCTCAAATTTTACACACAAGCCAAAATTGACACCACGACCCTATCCAACTTCCGGAATTCAATTCTGACCCTGATATCAAATTTTCAACTACTGGCCAAAATCACAAAAATTCTAACTTTCACCAATTCAAGACAAATTCTACTACGGACCTTCAAATTGCATTCATGACGCACACCTAAATCCAAAATCACCAAAGAGAGATAACTGAACCATCAACATTTAAATCCAAGGTCGTTTATACACAAGTTGACATCTAGTCGACTTTTATAACTTAAGCTTCCAATTAAGAGACTATGTGTCTCAATTCACTCCGAAACCACTCCAGACCCAAACCAACCAAATTGATACGATATATTAAAATTGTAAGGCACAAAAGAAGCAGAAATGGGGAGAACATGGTTATATCTCTCGAAACGACCGACAAGGTCGTACACTTTGTTTAACATGCCTTATTTTCTATACACTGAAAGAAAGCATGCCTATAGGAACCTAAATGATTTACCTACTAAGATCATAAACATGTCTAAAATATAAGTATTTCCCTTGTTCACATGCTTTATTTCTATACACTATTAGATAGCATGCCTATAGGATTCAAATATCATTGATTATTTGCTCAACTTGTGTTAAACATGTGCGACTATTAGATAACATGCCTATAGGATCATGTTAAGTTATTAATATTTTCTTCCATTGATACGCGTCTAGATACCATGTCTATAGGGCCTTAATTGATTAAACAAATTGTTGTTTTGTTGTTCTTGTCACACTGTCTACCTAGACAACATGTATATAGGAATAAGCATGATGAATTTGTGTTCGAATATCAACTACTAAAGAACTTGCATGTAGGATATTGCTACTCGCTTTGAAAGAATACCAATAGTATCAAAATGAGTAATTCTTAGTTTTCCAATGTCTTCACTGCCCCAGGAGCGTATCACCTAGAGGTCGTGTCTATAGACTTTAACAACACTTATAGACTGTAATTTGAGTAGTAGCACTGCCCATGAGATTTACTAAGCCATATAATCACATAGAAGCCATGCCTATAGGTTTAAACGTCTTTCATACATCTTGATTCTAAAATTGCTCACTACTCCACACTGCATAATCTGAAATCATTTTGTGTGCCTTTGTTGCTATGTGTGGAGGCTAACATGAGTCACTCGTTGCTATTATGTGCATTCCTACTTGCTTTAAATGTGCGATTAGTTTTATCATTTTGAGAAACCTAATTAAAGTCTAGAACCACCTAAATAGTAGGTCCAAAGCCTCCTGGACCATAAGCATGGGACGGGTAGCGCACGCATAGGGCACGACTTAGAACTGAATTAGAGTGTTTTTAAGTAAATAACTTCAACATAGTAATTGGGTAGCAGTAGATGATAGTTTGTGCTCGATGAATAATATGAGCGACTCCTACTTAAGGGAGTTGTGAAGTATTATTTATGTTGCACGGGTGATCCTTTAGGCTAAAAATTTTAGGACCCCATCCCCTTTTTTCTTATATATTCTTGTTGAAGGCTTCAATCATTTACACAGACCGACGTAGTTGTAATCCTTGTGATCTTTTAAACTTGTGTCAATTATTCATATAGTTTTACTAATATTTCCCTTTACACTGGTTTACGTTATAATAGGACTTTCAACTTTCATACTTTTCTTTATTTATATGCTTTCCCAGTTTAATCATATAATTCACATAGTGTAAAGTTCGGCAAGGAACCAAAGTGGTTGACCTCGAAGAATATCTAACACATTCCCTTTGAGGTAATTTGAGACCTTATCCGATCTTTGGGGCTATTGACTAGTCAAACATAGTTATATGCAAATAGGTCCCCTAACTCTCTTTAAAATAATTAGGTGGTGACTCTTCTCTTTTAATACACATTTTAAAGAGTTGTCACGCATCGAAACCTGATTTCACAAGAAAACGAGGCGCGACAGCATGGAGACTCTGTTGGGTATTACTCTTAGGCTCTTACCATAACGGACTCGACTTATGTGGATTACTCTCTTTGCTACATGTACATCCCTTCCCCTACTCACCTTTATTTTTTAAAATTTGCTATGACATGCGCATCCCTTTCCTTATTCCCCTTTGTTTGCTATAACATGTTTGACCACTCTCCGTTTCCTTGCATCATGATTGCTACATTATCCCTATCCATACTTGTTTCATTACGTTCTCGCACATTTTTATGAGCCAAACTGACTTCTTTATTTTGTCTTTATTTACTTTTGTTTTCTTTTCTTTTCATGTTCACTTTTGCTATATTATTTACTACTTTCTACATGCAAATACTTGGCAATGTGTTAGTATTTCTGCATAAAGCATGATCAACATCATACTCCACTCGTGCCAATTATAAACTTAGTGGCGCTTGATGAGTGTCCGCTCTTTCCTAAAAATCACCGTATTTAAATATTAAAGGTTTATTTGCGGTAGACTAGTCGATCAGCAGTGCAACTGACGGTCCCGTATCTTTCCCTCTCAAGTTGTCCACTTGGGAGTACTAGTCTAGATCATTCTAGATACCCTACTCCAATTTGAAATTTACATGCATCATGCTAAACCTAGTATAGGTTAAAGCGGTATTAGCGTAACAACCCGCAAAAATGAACCTTGTCCAAAGTCCATTGGGATTTCCACAATCCCAATGGACACTATCATATTATGCTGATTACTTGGAGAAAATGTGCCAACATGTCGATCATTATTGCGTAAATAGTAAGATCTGGAGGAGGAAAGAGCTAACCTTTGTCTATTTGCAGAAAATGAAGCTTGGAATCCCCAGGTTCGGCATGTTTCAAAACATCCCACCTTTGCTACTTGACTGGTGGAAAGACCTTTCACCTTGCGACAAAAAACATGTGAGAAGAGTACTTGGTGACTTGCCATTCTTGCTAAACACTCAACCAAATAGAGAATTGATTGAGGCCGCAACCATGTTGTGGGATGAGAAAAGTTCTATTTTTCGATTTGTCAATATAGAGATGACTCCTTTCCTAGAAGAAATAGGAGGCTTCGTCATGTTTCCATGGTATAGTCCAGGATTATTGGTATCAGAGAATCGCACTCCCCGCTATTTTATGAAAATGTTTGGTTTTAAGAAGAATGATGAGTTGCTCTGTCTAAAGAAGTTATACATCCCTTTTGAATTTCTTTATTAGCGTTATGGGCATAGCAAGTTGTATTGTCTTCACCATGATGAACTGGCCATTACTTTATTGGAATGGGTGCATCGTCGGGTTTATGTGTTCGTCGTCAGCTTCTTGGCGCATTTGATATTACCAATGAAAGGGGGGAAATATTCATAATCGCTTAGCCATGGTCGCTAGGACCTTGATGCATGGAATCGAGGGAAAAAATTATATCATCATCCCTATGATCTTAGCTGAGATGTATGTGCTCTAGATCGGTGCAAGCATAGATTTAGACACTTTGAGGGTTGTAATTTATTGCTACAATTATGGTTGCTATAACACTTTCATAGAGGAGACTATCGTCAAGAGCTTCTGCAAAGGCCATTAAACGAGTACATAGCCAACCATCACCCAAACAGAATGGCGTTTATTCCGGACAAGTTTGCACAACTTGGAAATACTGTAAGTTGGGTGTGTTTCTTCAGAAATCTGACAGATGAGCAGGTGCATTGGATATTTGAATGATTTCCTAATAGTGAGTTTATTATCGGGTCAAAGGGGAATACTCATTTGGTACTTATCGGGTTGCAAGGCATCTATGTTTACGCTCCTATAAGAATAATACGACAAGCTGGGAGGAAGTAAGTCATACCTCGGGTTTCCAACATGGTCCAGTACAAGGTAGATTTCAAAGGAAATGTCATTCCATTTAAGTTAGAGGCGCAACACATTTGGAACAAAAAGATCATTGTGGAAGGAGAAACGATTGAGCAAGACAGGTATCATGTCGATCAGATGTACTATTATCTATCATGGCTGGAAGACGGCGTGGCGGGGGACGTCCAACCAAGTGTCAATATGAAAGACATGATCATAGATGAAGTGGTTGAGGTGCAGGTTACGTATAAAAGGCTACACAAAAGGGTGTTTGAGTCTGAAGCTAAACATCTGGAACAACAAAAAGTGAACATGGAGGCGGTAACATAATGGAAGGAGATTGCCACTAAGTCAACAGAAAGATTGGAATACTTGGAACAAGGATTGATGCAACTAGAGGGGAAGATGAGAAAGAGACTCTCGGATTTCCAAGGCAAAGATGATGGTGAAGGAGGACATCTAGCAATAGTTTACTTACTGATGGATATGCGCAACAGGGGAACCTGATTGATGGGATCAAAAGCGCTAAGCATGGAGAAGGTCCTTCAGGGACCAAGTAGACTCAAAGGTGATGTTCTTTACGACTTTCTAGCTTAGATTTAGATTTCAATGTAATAAGGCTAAATGTCATTAGTAACTTTATTATTATTGTCGATGTAGTAAAAGTTTGTTTTGACTCATTGTTTGCACTAATGAAATGAAGTGGCATCAATTTTTTTCAAGTCTATGTGTCTCTTAGGCCTACCTCAAACACAATGAGGTCCCAAAATTAGGACGCAAATTATTGCATGACTCTTTTGAAACATGTTTAAATATTGCAAACACTCTTTTATTTCACCTTACTAACTTGATTACCTTTTGCCTTTTCTTTATTTTTGATTATTCCCATTCCCAAAGGTTGGTTCGTGCATACTGGCATCATCAGCATACCACACCAGATCTAGAGGTCCTCCACCTCCTCCTCTACCAAGTGAACCCAAAGGCAAAGGAAAAGGGAAAAGGGATTATTTAAGTGGTATCAGGAAAGACAATGCTACTATGGCAGAAAACGTTGAAACTTCAGATGGCCAAAGTACTCCCGGACATAATGAGTTGGTATTACATTTGGAGCAGAAAATCCTAGAACTACAGGGCGAGCTTGAGAAAGTCCAAAATTTGGAAAACCTCTCCCTTACTTTCAATGTTCCAGATATCAACCGGCAAAACCATACTACCCAGAACCAAACACCACCCCAAAACAAACAAAACCGCACCAGAACCCACCACCACATCAGTATCCCCCACCTCCCCAGAACCTTAACCCGCCACCAATACCAACCCCTCAACACCACCACCTTCAACCAACTCAATACCTGCAAACCACTACTTATCACACTCCCCAAAATGCACCACAATCTGCTCTGATCCCTAAAACTCGACCAATGACCACCCATCTAACCAAGTTCTAGGAATTCATCAAAGCAACCCAATATATGTGGAAACCATACCCCATACCCCGCAGAAAACTGTATACATACCCGAATCAACTGAGAAGGACATGTCACTAAAAACATGGCGAAGGAACACAAGAAGCTCAGTGGTAGAGCTCGGAGTGTTGAAGGAGGTAAAGTCATTAAAGGTTTAAACTATGAGGACCTATGTGTTCAGCCAGATGTGGAACTGTCGGAGGGTTACAAACCTCCCAAGTTCGAAATATTCTATGGTACTGGTGACCCGAAAGTGCATCTGAGATCATACTGCGACAAGCTTGTAGGAGTGGGCAAGAAAGAACAAATCTACATGAAACTGTTCATGTGAAGCCTTACAAGAAATGCCTTGTCTTGGTATATCAGTCAAAACCCAAAGGAGTGGGTTAGTTGGGTGAGTAAGGGATCAGATTTCATAGATAGATTCAGGTTCAATACAGAAAATGCACCAGACATTTTCTACATTCAAAACCTCAACAAGAAGCTGATAGAAACCTTCTGCGAGTATGCTACTCGCTGGAGATCAGAGGCCGCAAATGTAAGGCCAGCACTTGAAGAAGAACAAATGAACACGTTCTTTGTTAGAGCTCAAGATTCGGGGTATTACGAAAGGTTGATGGTCATTGAAAATCACAAGTTCTCCGAAATCATCAAGCTAAGGGAAAGAATAGAAGAAGGAATTAAGAATGGGATGGTGACCCATTTCGAGGCACTCTAGGCCATGAATAAATCTTTGCAATCAGGAGGTATTTCGAAGAAGAAAGAAGTGGGTGTCGTGATTGTAGCTCAGGGCCCTAAGTCTCCCCTCACATACCAAACACCTCTACCCACATATCAACCCATATCCCCAAGATACCAATGCCCTGCTGCAACCTACCATACCTATAATACTCAACATGCATATTACCATTCACCTCCACCCGCCCGCCAAAAGTACCAAAATCCACATCTATATTTTGACCGCAGACCTCCTAGACAATACACCCAAATTGCTGAACCCATAGACCAGCTGTATGAGAGATTGAAGGCCGCTGGTTATGTTACTCATATTCCTGCTGTTTTTGTTGTGGAAAATCCCTCTCAATGGATCAACCCCAACAAAACATGTGCTTATCATTTAGGAATGAAGGGTCAAACCATTAAGGAGTGTCACATGCTAAAAGACAAGATTCAAACGTTGATCGAATCTAAGGTCATACAGGCAAAGGAAGTTGCACAAAATATTCACAACAACCCTCTCTTAGATCACAGAGGTGAGGGAGTGAATGTGATGGAAACTTACGAGGAATGGGATCAGGAAGAGTCCATTGGACTCATCCGAGAGGGAGACGCTCCTAAAACATCTCCAGAAACCCTCACACCATTTGTGGTACAAACCCATATGGCACTTGAAGTTGAGGTAGTTACACCCTTCACTGTGATGGTAGCTCCCACACCATTTTACAAGTGAGATTCCATTCCATGGGATTATGTTGCGGAAGGAAGGAGAAAGGGAAAAACTAAAATGGAGGAAACAGGTTCACGCAAGGTATGATTAGAACTGGCAGAATTTATACACCCAAGAATCTGGGAGGAACAAGAAAGGAAGCATCACCTCAGCTGCGTGTCATCGACACTGGCACTGACGATCTTTGGAGGAAGATGCAAGCAAGGGAGTAATCTGTCATTGACCACTTAAACAAAACTCCCGCTCAAATATCCATCTTATCACTATTGCAAAACTCAAACGCGCACAAGAATGCATTTTTGAATGTGTTAAGTTTTGCTTATGTGCCCACCAGTATCACTAGTGGAGAGATGAATAACATGGTCGGACAGGTATTGGAAATCCACAAAATCATGTTCCACGAAGATGAATTACCACTAGAAGGAGTGAGTCAGAACATGGTGTTGTACATTAGGTGCAATTTGAAGAAAAGTTCATCGTCGGGGTCTTGATAAATCGAGGTACAAGTCTCAACATATTCCAATCGACCACTCTAAAGAGACTAGGTAAAGGCATGCATGAGATACAAATGGGAAGCATAAATGTGAAAGAGTTCGATGGATCTCAGAGAGCCACAATTGGAGAAATCAACATGAATCTAAATATGGGCCCGACTTGGTTTGATGTCAACTTCCAAGTGCTAGATATATCTGCTACTTACAATCTATTGTTGGGACGACCATGAATACATACCGCCGGGATAGTGGCTTCAACTCTGCACCACGCAGTGAAATTTAAGTGGAATCATCAGGAGGTGATCATCCATGGAGATGGAAGCAACCCCATCTACACCAACTAAATCGTTCCGCTCATCGAAACTAGAAGGAATCTGGGTGGAGAAACATATCATCGCATTGGACGGGTTAACGCAATTGAAAAAGATCGATGGTGGAGCAACAAGATAGAAAGCATATTGATGTGGATGGGGTACGAACCAGGAAAGGGTCTCGACAAAAAGCTTCAGGGGATCATCAAACTTGTACAACCATAATACCATGGCACGACTTTTGAACTCGGATATGAATACACATGGAAAGAATATCAGGATTTATCACCACCATTGTGTGCTCCTTATTTTCAATTGGAACACCCTGTACCACCTCTGCACCATACATTCCATCAGGCTGACATGATGTGGGGATCTGAGGAAGATGAGGTTTTGGCTGGCATGAGGAAGCTGTTTCTAGATAAAGAAGACATGGAATGCAATGTAATAGTATAGGAGGGGGAGGAGGAAGACGTTACCATATAGAATGGAATAAGGAGTTGTCCTCAAGAACTAGACCGGTGCACTATCCCGGGTCCCGTCATGTATCTGGGTAGCCTCGCAAATTAGCATGAATTATTTTTAAATAGTTTTGGTCTAATTTGGAGGAAACCGAGGCTGTTAACTTAGGGAATTCCAAAACGGTATAACTTAGGCCGTCAAGGAAACACGTATAAGAATTCCTCTATCACCGTCGGAGAAAGAAGAGTATATTATATTCCTAAAGGAGTATGAAGACATTTTCACATGGTCTTATGACGATATGACTGGTTAAGCACAACCATAGTTGCTCACAAGCTACCCACCAATCCTCTGTGTCCACAGTAAAGCAGAAGCTCAGAAAGTTCAAGCCAGATATGAGTATGAAGATAGAAGAGGAGGTCACCAAGAAAATCAAAGCCAGGGTTCTTCGAGTGGTCAAATACCCAACCTGGTTAGCCAACATTGTGCCAATTCCGAAGAAAGATGAAAAAGTTAGAGTATGTGTCGATTATTGAGATTTGAACAGAGCAAGTCCTAAGGATGATTTCCTGCTGCCCAACATACACATATTAATTGACAAGTGTGCCAATCATGAACTTTAATAATTTGTAGATTGCTTCGCAGGATACCATTAGATATGGATGGATGAAAAGGATGCCGAAAAGATAGACTTTATCACACCATGGAGGAATATACTACTACAAAATAAAGTCGTTTGGTTAGAAGAATATTGGGGCCACCTACATAAGGGCCATGACGATTATTTTCCACGACATGATACACAAAGAAATAGAGGTTTACGTGGATGATGTTATCATCAAATCTAAAAAGAGTTCGGATAACACAGTAGACCGGAAGAAAATTTTCAATTGGCTTTGAAAATACAATTTGAAGTTGAATTCTGCAAAATGTGCCTTCGAGGATCTGCTAGAAAGTTGTTATTTTTGATCTTCAGTCGTCGAGGCATTGATTTGGACCCGTCAAAGATCAAAGCTATCAAGGAATTTCCGCCTCCAAATAATAAGAAAGATGTGATGAATTTTCTAGGGAGCCTCAATTATAGCAGTCGTTTTATAGCATTATTAACGGTGATATGTGAGCCAATTTTTAGAATGCTGAGAAAGATGTTGCATCAAGCTAGACTGAAGAGTGCAAGAAAGCCTTCGACAAAATCAAGGAGTATTTATCTAAATCGCCCGTGCAGGTACCACCAGGGCTAGGAAGACCTCTGCTGCTTTATTTGTCCGTGTTAGATGGGGCTTTTGGTTGTTTTCTAGGACAACATGATAAAACTGGAAGAAAGGAGAAGGCGATATATTATCTTAGCAAGAAGTTCACGCCTTATGAGGCCCGTTACTCTTTATTGTAATGAACATGTTGTGCTTTGACATGGTTAACTCAAAAGTTGATACATTATTTCTATGCATACACTACATATCTCATATCAAGGATGAATTCGCCAAAATACATCTTTCAGAAACCCATGCCTACTGGTAAGTTAGCAAAATGGAAATTATTGCTGAGTGAGTTCAACATCGTCTATGTAACTCAAAAGGTAGTCAAAGGGAAAGAGTTGGGGGATCACTTGGTAGAAAATCATGTAAACGGCGAATACGAACCATTGAAAATGTATTTTCCCGACGATGAGATATCATTTGTAGGAGGAGATATTGCCAAGGCATACGAGGGTTGAAGGATGTTCTTCGACATAGCAACAAACTTCAAAGGAGTAGGTATCGGAGTTGTCTTAGTATCAGAAATCGGTTAACACTATCTGGTATCCGAAAAGCTCAGGTTTCCATGCACCAACAATATGGCGTAATATGAGTCCTGCATCCTCGGACTCATATTGGCTATTGACATGAACATTCAGAAGCGACTGGTAATCGAAAATTCAAGTCTTTTAGTGTTCTAGGGGAATGGGCCGCGAAGCACACTAAAATATTGCCATATTTGCACTATGTATAAGAGTTTATTAAGAGGTTCACAAAGATAGAGTTCAAACATGTTCCAAGGATTCAAAATGAGTTTGCAAATGCACTACCCACTTTGTCATCCATGATACTACACCTAGATAAGAATTTCATAGATCTTATCCCAATAGAAATTCATAAGTAGCCAGCTTATTGTGCTCATGTTGAAAAAGAGATTGACAGCAATCCCTACTTCCACAATATCAAGGAGTATTTGGAAAAAGGAGAATACTTAGAGAGTGTTACCCATACTCAAAAGTGCACGCTTCACAGATTAGCCAACTATTTCTTTCAAAATGGAGGAATTTTGTATATAAGGACTCCCGACCTGGGAATACTGCGATGTGTCGATGCCAAGGATGCATCCAGATTGCTCGAGGAAATACATACTGGAACCTGCGAACCCTACATGAATGGTTTTCTTTTGGCCAAGAAGATGTTAAGAGCGGGATATTTCTGGATGACTATGAAAACGGACTGCATCAAGTATGTTCAAAAGTGTCACCAATTCCAGATACATGCGGACATGATACGACTACCACCCAACGAACTAAATGGAGCAAGTTCCCCCTGGCCTTTCCCTGATTGGGGGTATGGATTTCATCGGACAAATTGAACACGCTGCTTCAAACGGACATAGGTTCATTCTGGTGGCCATAGACTACTTCAAAAAATGGGTTGAAGCCGCATCTTACAAAGTTGTAACTAAGAAGGTTGTAGCAATTTTTTTCGGGATCTCATCGTTTGTCGATTTGGGGTACCAGAGTCAATCATTACTAACAATGCCGCCAATCTCAATTGTGATTTGATGAAAGCCATATGTGAGACATTCAAGATCAAACATCAGAACTCTAATACATACGTGCTGCAAATGAACGGAGCCTTAGAAGCCTCCAACAAGAACATCAAGTAGATATTGAGGAAAATGGTAGACAATTACAAACAATGGCACGAGAAGCTACCATTTTCTTTACTCGGGTATCGTAACACAATTTGTACATCAACTGGGGCAACTCCAAACCTACTGGTTTATGGTACTGAAGTCGTTATTCCCGCCGAAGTGTAAATTACTTCTTTAAGAATCATACAAGAAGTTGAGCTCGGCAATTCAGAATGGGTATGAAGCCGATATGAACCACTAGCTCTCAATTATGGAAAAAGAATAAATGTGGTATGTCACGGTAAACTCTACCAGAACAGAATGGAGAGAGCTTTCAACAAAAATGTCTGGTCGTGGAAATTCATGTCGGGGCAGTTAATACTAAAGCGAATATTCCCACATTAGGATAAAGCAAAGGGGATGTTTTCAACTAACTGGCAGGGCCCTCACATGGTTCACCGGGTATTGATAGGAGGAGAACTTATACTTGCAATTATGGATGGAGTGAATTGGAGAAAACATATCAATTCAGACACAGTCAAGAGATACTATGTTTAGGATTATGTTTGAACTTTCTGTTTGATGTAACTGAACTACACTTGACTTGATTCACGTTTAAGAGGGGATACGTAGGCAGACCTTTAGGTTCAGGCACATTATAATAAAATCTTTATTTTCCTTATGGTCAGAAATTAGGGCAAGGTCTCGAGTTTGCTCGATCTCATCACGTGTAGAACCGTTAAGGAATGTGTTTCCAGAAGTGTACATTTAAAGTTGTGCAGAATTTTGAGGAGGATCCTCAAAATTCCGAAGCGAGGTTGCAACGTCTCAAAATGTGTCACAGTCACCAGTTCATCAAACTTATTTACTCTCGTACATTATCACATATTTCAAACAACTACATTTTCATAAATAATTTATCAAATACATGTTGTTCGAAAATTTTGTTTCTACAAGCAGCCAAACGTTACCCAGGGTGACTCAAGCAAGGCCTCCAAACAAAAGCAAAAGTGAAGCAAGGAATCGAGAGCACGAACCAACCTCCGCCCCCCCCCCCCCCCC
>ML299657.1:664-17483 GCA_005239495.1 Nicotiana undulata | reverse complement strand
CGAACCAACCTCCGCCCCCCCCCCCCCTACAACTCATGATTTTTCATTGGATGCAGGCAGAATGGACATAACAAGCAGGTCCGCAAATATATACATACAATACGATCACTATCTTTACAGAGGCAGAAGTCTTCAAGCACAAACACTTCAAGCTAAGTACCACTTTTCCCTCTCACATTTAATCATTGATTTTCCTGCATAGGTCTATGTACTGCCCTTATTACATTTCACAGGGCTAAGCACTGCCCTCATCACTGCATATGGCTAAATGTTGCCTTTCTCTGCATGAGACTAAACATTGTCTTCATTACATTGCATAGGGCTAAGCACAACCCTCATCATTGCATAAGTCTAAACATTGCCTTTCTCTGCATGAGACTAAACATTGTCTCCATTACATTACATAGGGTTAAGCACTGCCCTCATCATTGCATAAGGCTAAATGATGCCTTTCTCTGCATGAGACTAAACATTGTCTCCATTACATTGCATGAGACTAAGCATTGCCTCCATTATTGCATAAAGCTAAATGGTGCCTTTCTCTGTATGAGACTAAGCATTGTCTCCATTTCTTGCACGAGCCTAAGCACTGTTTTCATTCATTGCATAAGGCTAATCACTAACGTTCTTTACATGAGACTATACACTGTCAGAATTCCTTGCATGAGACTAAGCATTGTCTCAATTATTTCATAAGGCTAAGCATTTCCTTTCCTTGCCAGGGACTAAACATTGTCTCCATTCCTTGCATGAGGCTAAGAATTGCCTTCATTACTGCATAAGGCTAAGCACTGACTTTTCTCTGCATGAGACTAAGCATTGTCTCCACATTGCATAAGGCTAAGCACTTCCTTTCTTTGTATAATACTATACACTGCCTTCATTCCTTGCATGAAGCTAAGAACTGCCTCCATTATTGCATGAGATTAAGTATTGTCTTCCCTTGCACAAGACTAAACACTGTCTTCTCTACACTGCATAAGACTAAGCATTGTCTCCCTTCTTCGCATAGGGATAAGCACTGCCCTTATCTCATACAAGACTAAGCCTTGTCTTGTCTCGTCCTCACATATGACTAAGCATCCTCTATTTTCTCTACCAAATGATTGATATCGCCACATCTTTGCATTTCATGGGTTGAAACATCACCACATTGTCTGAAGGATTCATAGTCTGAAGGCACCACTGGGACCCTCAAAATATAGGTCTGGGTCTGTTTACTCAGAACGTTGACCAAAGTCAACTAAAATAAACGTTTAAGGCAATGATTCTTGTTTTTATCAGTTTTTAACATATAAGAATCTTGAGTCATAGGTCTAATTCTTGAGAAATTAAAAAAATCTCTCTTCTCGCTCCTAAACCTTAAAATCACCGGTGGCCTCCCAACGCCTCCACGTCCGGCGGCCAACCACCCCCAGTGGATGAACTGCTTCCACAACCTCCCCCTATTGTCGCCCAACCATCTACAAACACAAACAACAATCCCCAACTCATGGATTATGAAAAAATCTAAAAACCTACTACCGTTAATTCCCCCATGCAAACCCTAGCTACGTTACCATTAAAACTAGTTGAGTTCCTTCACGGAGAACCAGTAGTGAAGTGGAAGAAACAAGAAGTAAAGCAATATGTTGTACAACAAGGGCCTCAACTTGCAGTTCCTGGGAAATTTTCGTATGGGGAGCCTGTTATTAGTGAATTACGTAAAGTAATTCCAGTTAAATGTGAGATTAAAGGCCATTGATCAGTTGGTTTAAGTGAAGATAGTCATGTGTTTATTAGGTTGTCATTATTGAAGGGCTATGTTCATCTTATTTCAAATCTAGCTTTTTATTTAAAAGCTCAGTCAGACATGTGGCAGATGCGTTGTACAAAATGGAATCCATGGTGGACACCTGATGAAGAGACTCTCATTTTCATAGCCTGGATTAGCTTTCCAGAACTACCTCCTAGTTTCTTTGGTAAGGAATGTGTATATTCATTAGCTCGTGCAGTTGGTAATCCATTATATGTAGACTTAGCCACTCAAAATAGGACTAGACCTAGTTGTGCTAAGGTGAAGGTGGAAGTTAACTTGTTAGGTAAATTCCCTCATTGTATTAAGATTGTGGAAGAGGTTGATGAATCTGGGCCAGAAGAGTTCAAGTGGATAAGGATTAAGTATGATTATATGCTAAAATATTGCAAGACTTGCAAAACACAAGGGCATAGTGAGGAAGAATGCTGGGTAGTTCATCTTGAATTACACAAGAGATTTGAAGAAGGTGTTGAGGAACAAATCAAGGAGAAGGTAGTTGTGGTGAGTTCAGATGTAATTGGGACTGCTGCAAATTTAACAAAGGTTCTAACTAGTGGAAAGGTGGTTGGTAAGCCTACTACGAATCATGCCAAGCAAGAATGGATGCAAGCAAGGAAGAACAAATACCAACGAGATAATAGGGGTCACATTGTTGATAACAAACAAGGAATGGGAGCTGACAAAGGTAAAGGGAAGGCCAAAGTTGAGGAAGTTACAACCAAGAACAAGTTTGATGCACTATAGGTTGAGGAAGTTCATCAGCCAACTCTACAAATTACTGTAGGTAAAGGTGAGGGTTATAGCAATGGTAAGAAGAAGGAACATGGGGAAAAGCAAGCTAAGAAGGGCCAGGAGATGAAAAAGGATTCAAATGTCAGTTCCTAAAGATGATCAAGAATTAGCTAAGGCGAATTCTAGTGTTCCTAGTGATCAACGTAGTGACAAAAAGGATAATAAGGAATCCACAATCGACTGGTTTCATAGAATATTTGGGACTAGCAAAGAGGATCTAAAACAACTCAAGGTGGCAATAAACAAATCTTATCATGATATTCCATCTCAAACATTTGCAGATTCTAGGAAGATTGAGGAGCTTGATGAGGAACATTTGCAGATTATGGAGTGATGCAGTTGAGGTTGAGGATGATCAGCTAGGCACAACAAAGACAACAGAAGACAGGGTGAAGATGGACAAAAAGCCAAGCTCACCTGGTGATAGGCTGGCGACGCCAAGCCTAAAGCCAGGTGCTCCTGATTAGGCAGTCACAGTAAATCCTAACCCTAGTGCAATTGGAGAGATTTTTGCATATGTAGGTGGTGTTCTGGTGTATGCATCGAGGAAAAAACTTGATGGAGATGATAATGGGAAGGTTAGGGATGATATAGTCCAAATTTCAGGCAACGCAAAGGGTGGTAATCACAATAGAACAGTGCATTCAGAGCATACTGATACAGTAACTTCTAGGCTAGGCAGTGTCTATGAGCTACAATTCAAAATGAAGCAGGCAGAAGGTTCTTCTATGGAGGATAGCAAGGGGTATGAATAGGCTGATGAGTGGTCAATTGTTCCAAGAGCAACTGGGGAAATAGAGGAAGCGCCTATGGATTCTAGCACTGACCAAATTATGCCGCTGCAACTTAGTGTTCCACTAAAGACTCCTCTACAGCATTTACATGATTTAGTTACACACAATGTGATACCAATTGATGAAGACTTAATGAGACAAAATCCAATGGAGGATGAAGGAGATGATGAATCAACAACAGAAAAATTCAAAAAAGTCGCTAGGGAAGGAGATTTATCACCCACGACTAATTCTAAAGGAGGTAAGAAAAGTAAGAAGAATAAGAATAAAGAGCCACCACAACCTTCAAGAATAATGCCCAGGAGGGAAACTTCTCTATCTAAATGATGATGATCAAAATATTAATATGGAACATAAGATCTGTGAATACACAATAGGCCTTTTCTAGGGTGATCAACATGAATATGGAGCATATTTTTGTGTAGTTGCATTGATGGAGCATTTTCAAAAGAAGAGATTCATTGATAGATATAAAAGGAGGTTGAATATGGAGACTGCTTATTAATGGGCAGATATGGTTGTTCTTTGATGCAGTGCTGGAATGGGAATTAGTGGAGGATACTAAGCAACAGGTGACTGTGAGAGTGTTTCACCATGATCTGGGGCAGCACATGATGATGACATTTGTTAATGCAAAATGTTCAGCAATCAAGGTTGGAATTGTGGGATCACTTGTATTACTTAGCAAGTGATATGAAATTTCCATGGTTGGTAAGAGGGGATTTCAATGTGATATTGCATGAAGATGAAAAAATAGGAGGACTTCTAGTACACCCTCCTGAATATGAGTATTTTGCATTTTGTGTAAACTCATGTGGTTTATTTGAGAAACTATATAAAGGAAGTCCATTTATATGGTGGAATGGTAGACCCAATGCTCCGTGTATATTTAAGATATTGGATAGGATCTTTGTGAATTTGTCATTTCAGAACATGTTGCCAACTATTGAAGTTGAACATCTAATCAGAACTGGATCAGATCATGCACCATTGCTAATGACATGCGGGGAGAAGACCACCAATTTTGTCAAGCCTTTCAGTTTCTTGAACTTTTGGACTAAGCATGCCACATTTATGGATGTGGTGAGGCAGAATTGGGAAACTAATTTCATAGGGGATCCGTTTTTGATGTTCAAGAAAAAGCTCAAGAGGGTGAAGGTAGCACTGTCAAAATGGAGTAGGGAAACATTAGGTGATATCTTCAAGCAGTTAGCTATTTTGGAGGACATTGTTAGGGTGAAAGAGATGTTGATTGAAGAAGAGCCTACGATTGAGAAGAGGATTGTGCTTCAAAAGTCGCAATCGGAATTGAAGAAATACTTGAGTATTAGGGGTAGTATTGGAAAAAAAAAGCTGGGATGACTTGGTTTGGTGTAGGAGATAGTAATACAAGTTTCTTTCACAATCATGTCAATGGCAAAAGAAAGAAATTGCAACTGAAGTGGATCAAAAATGGCAGTGGGGTATGGATTGAAGACCAGGAGCAATTGGCTACAGCTGCAGTGGACTTCTATCAAAAACAATTCACAAATGAAGGTGAAACTTTTGATTTTTCCTTGCTCAATAATGTGCCTTCAATGGTCACTACGGAACAGAATTTGGAACTTAGCAGATTGCCAACAATTGAAGAGGTAAGGAAAACAATTTTATAGCTTAGTGGGGAGAGTGCTAGTGGTCTAGATGGATTCTCTGGCTTGTTTTATAAAACATGCTGGGGTGTTATTGGTGTTGATATACACAACATGGTGCTACACTTCTATGGAGGAGTTGCACTGCCTAAATCCATCACTCACGCCAACCTAGTGTTACTGCCTAAGAAACCAAGAGTTGAGACCTTTTCTGACTTAAGACCTATTAGTTTGAGAAACTTTCATTAACAAGGTCTTGTCTAGGGTGTTACATGATAGATTGGAGATTTTTTTTTGCCTTCTCTAATATCTCCTATTCAATCCGGATTTGTAAAGGGTAGGAGTATATTTGAGAACACCTTATTGACTCGAGAAATTGTCACTGACATAATGTTAAGGGGAAAGCCAGCGAATGTGGTGATCAATCTTGATATGGCTAAGGCCTATGATAGGCTTTCTTGGAAGTACTTATTGTATGTGCAAAGGAAGATGGGATTTTCTAAGCACTTCATCAACATGGTGTGGAACTTTGTGTCAAATAACTGGTACTCAGTATTGGGCAGTCCTTAAAGTTCTTTAAGTATACAAGGGGTGTGAAGCAAGGGGATCCACTATCTCCAGCATTGTTCATTCTGTCAGCTGAGGCACTTTCCAGATTATTGAATAAGCTATTTGAAGACAAGTCATTTGTGGGATTTGGAATGCCAAGTGGTTTGATCCTTTAAACCACTTGACATATGTTGATGATACTATAATCTTCGTTTCTGCTCATCCTCCATCCTTGAGAAAGATTATGGCAGTGTTGGGGAATTATGAGAAGATATCATGCCATATGATCAACAAAGATAAGAGTTCATACTACATGCATTCAAAGATTTCTAATGGATTGTTTCAGGAAGTTGGAGCTATTATAGGATTTGCAAGAAATAAATTCCCCTTCACATATCTAGGGTGTCCTATTTTTTACACTAGAATGAGGAAGGACTATTATGAGGATCTTATCAAGAAGGTAAAGACTAAATTGCATTCATGGAAAGGAAAGTTGATGTCATTTGGAGGAAAGTCAACACTCATTTCTAGTGTGTTGCAAAGTATGCCAGTCCACATGTTTTCAGTCCTTCATCCACCAAAAAATGTTCTGGAGCATCTTCATAAGATTTTGCTAGGTTCTTTTGGAGAACAAAGGAAGAAAGTAGAAGCAGACATTGGGTTTCATGGCAAAATCGTTGCCTTCCTAAAGAGGAAGGGGGACTAGGTTTTAGGTCCTTACATGATGTATCAAGGGCACTGTTTGCTAAACCATAGTGGAGGTTTAGGACCACAAAATCTTTTTGGGATAATTTCATGTGGAATAAGTATTGCAAGAAGGAGATTCCAATGGTGGTGCAGTTTAGGAGATGGTCTCACATTTGGAGACAAATGTTGAATGCTAGGGAAGAAGTAGAACATGAGATCCTATGGGAATTGAAGAGTGGAACAACTAATATTTGGCATGAAAATTGGACTAGATTGGGTGCACTTTAGCACGTATTGCTTGAAGATTTTCCAATCAATGAAGATCTTCAGGAGGTGGCAAAATTGCGGCAAGGTGAAGCATGGAATGATCAACTGCTAGATCAAACTTTTAATGAGGAAATTGCAGAACATATAAGGCTAAATGTGCATTATGAAGGCAGTTAAGGATCCTGGGATAGGCCATACTGGATGCCAACTCCCTCAGGCAAGTTCAGTTTAGTAGTGTTTGGCAAATCTTAAGGCATAACGTTGATCCTAATCAAGAATTCAAGTTAATGTGGATTAAAGGATTACCATTCAAGATATCCTTCTTCTTGTGGAGATTGTGGAGGCAAAAAATAGCCACTAATGACATGTGGAGGAGGCAAGGACAAATGGTGATGTCTAGGTGTTGGTATTCTCAACATCCCCAAAGGAATCTATTGAGCATATATTCGTCACAAGTCCTACTGCCTCTAAGGTATGGAACTTGTTCATGGGGGCTGCTGGAATTACTGTGCCATTGATTCAATTGAAGCATGTTATAAGGCATTGATGGTATGCTCAATGTTGTCCAAAGTTAAAGCCATTGTTTCAAGCAGTACCAGCTATCATCACTTGGGAACTTTGGAAGAGAATAAATGCAGGTAAACATGGGGGTCAGTGTCCACAAATAGGGTGGTTCATGAGATCAATAGGACATTGCATCAACTGGCAAGGGTGAGGTATGCTTGGATGCCTAATATTCCATTGTTATGGTCAGACATAATTCAATACTTTGAAGGATATTAACCTATATTGATCACTGCAAGAGTAACACGGTAGCTTCCTTTCCATAGTTATTACAAATGCAATACTGAAGGAGCCTTAAAAGGATTTCCTGTTCCTAGCTCCTTAGGCTTTTGCGTGAGGGATGAGGAAGTTGATATGGTGTATGCTAGGGAAGTAGACATGGGGGTGACAACTAATGTGGTGGTTGAAGCTAAGGATATTCTTCAAGGGTTGGAATATTGTGTGGAGCATGATCTTCACCTTCTCATATTGGAGACAGATTCATTGGTGATGAAGAAAGTTATAGAAGGGGAGTGGGATCCCCCTTAGGTAATTGCACATGATGTGAAGAAAATTATAAATATGAAGGGCAACTTCAATGTGATCTTTCAACATGTGTTCAGAGAAGGCAACTCAGTGGCGGATTTTATAGCTAACATTATGTTTTCTTTTGCATGTACATGTGAGTTTCACTCATTCTCTAAACTTCCTACTGCAGGGAGGAGGTTGATCAATTTAGACAAGTATCAAACTCCAAAACCTAGGGTTAGAATAGCAAAGAGAAGAACCCAGATTAATGGCTTCACAAGATTGGAATATACACGTACCTGCGTGTTTCTTTTATATTTCATTCTGTATGCTATTAAGGTACTTTCCAGTGGTATTAGCATGGTCACATGCTCATTCTGGGGGGTGCTTTGATAGTGTACATGAACAATGTGATAAGCAGGTATTAGATGGTGCAATTTATCCTACTTCTGATATGTTCAAATGTTAAGGAAATTGTTGAATCTGTTATGTGGTATTTCTAGAGATTGTTGAATCATTTCTCAGTGGTATTAGCATGTTGTCATGCTCATTCTGAGGATGGTATAGCAATGTTTAGAATGATGTCTACATTAAATGATCAGGTAGGGAAGGATCTGAGCTTACAAGATCGCAAAATCACCTATCTCCACAGACCTGGCAGCGCCAAGCTAACGCCTGATTACACCTGGCTTTACCCTGGCGTCGCCAGCTTACGGCCATCCTCAAGAATGGATTTTGCATTGCAAAGCCTTCTTAAATACAGCCCATCCTGGCTTTTGCCTTGCAAAGCCTACTTAAAGCCAGCCCCTGCCTGGCTTTTGCCTTGCAAAGCCAGTTTAAATCAAGCTCAATCCTGGATTTTTCTTAGCAAAGCCTGCCTAAATCTAGGCTCTTTTACATGCTAATTTCGATATGTGGGTATATGATTAGTACTTGGATAAATTCAGTTCACTTCACATGAAGATCATATAGTAGCAACACTTGCAAGAATATGTTGGCTTCAATTCTGTGGTGGAGATATTTGGAATCCATTTTAGCATATGGACTGAATATCCTAGCGCTTGGTGAGAGCTTTATAAGGGATACTTGATATTTTCCACTGGCAATTGGATTCACATACACTGACAGGAGAAGGAAGCTTTCAACTTACCATGTTGTAATAGCTAGTTCATTAGATTTTAGTTTTTCTATCTTTTTAGTAGCTAGTAGCTTCATGCAATTTCTATTTCGGATTGGAAAAAAACCATATAAGCCTTCCGGGTCAATACCTGGAGTGTGCACACAAGTCGTGAAAGGATAAAATGAGATATTTAGGGATTCGGAACACGGAATCTAGTTCTAAAACATGAGATGACCTATCAGGTCATCACATTCTCCACCTCTAAAACAATCCTTCGTCCTCGAATGGACATTGAAAAGTACCTGAAGTGGTGAATAGGTGGCGATATCTACTCGGCATTTCGACTCGGACTTCCAAGTAGTTACCTCAGTGGGCTTCCCTCTCCACTACACTCGAACTGAAGGACAACTATTTGATCTCAACTGACGAACCTGCTGGGCTAGAATAGGCCACCGGCTCCTCCTCATAAATCAAATCCTTGTCCGACTGGACAAAGTTGAAATCTAACATGTGGGACGGATTACCATGATACTTCCGTAGCATGAACACATGGAACAATAGATGAACTGTTGATAACCGCGGAGGCAACGTAAGCCTATAAGCCACCTCTCCCACTCTCTCGAGAATCTAAAAAGGCCCGATATATATATATAGGGCTCAATTTGCCCTTCTTTCCAAACCTCATGACACCCTTCATGGGTGACACCCGCAGTAACACTCTCTCCCCGACCATGAATAACACATCACAAACTCTACGGTCATCATACCTCTTCTACCTAGATTGAGCTGTGCGAAGTCGATCCTGTATAATCTTGACCTTGTCCAAGGCCTCCTGTACTAGATCTGTACCCAATACCCGAGCCTCCCCTAGCTCAAACCACCCAACTGGCGACCAACACCGCCTACCATATAATGCCTCGTAGGGAGCCATCTGAGTGCTCGACTGTTAGTTGTTGTTGTAGGCAAACTCTGCAAGGGGAAAAACTAATCCCACGATCCGTCGAAGTCTATAACACATGCGCGGAGCATATCCGCCAAGAACTGAATGGTACGCTCGGTCTGCTCGTCTATCTGAAGAAGCAATGTTGTGCTCAACCCAACCTGCGTACCAAACTCATGTTGTACTTCCCTTCAAAAGTGCAAGGTGAACTGCATACCTCGATCATAAATGATAGATACGGGCACACCGTGGAGACGGACGATCTCACGAATATAAATCTCTGCCAACCGCTCTGAAGAATAGGTAACTTCCACAGGAATGAAGTGTGTTGACTTAGTCATCTTATCCACAATGACCCATACGGCATGAAACATCCTCTGAGTACGTGGGAGTCCAACAAAAAAGTCCATAGTGATATGCTCCCACTTCCACTCAGGAATCTCTATCTGTTGAAGCAAACCACGGGTCTCTGATGCTCATACTTCACCTGCTGACAATTCAGGCTCCGAGCTACATAATCAACTAGATCCTTCTTCATCGTCCTCCACCAATAATGTTGCCGCAAGTCCTGGTACATCTTGGCGGCGCCCGGGTAGAATACCGAGAACTGTGAGCCTCCTCAAGAATCAACTCACAAAGCCCATCAACATTAGGCACGCATACGTGACCCTGCATCCTCAAAACTCTGTCATCTCCGACAGTAACCTTCTTGGCACCACCGTGTCGTACTGTGCCCCTAAGGACCAATAAATGAGGGTCATCATATTGTCGATCTCAGATACGCTCAAACAAGGAAGACCGAGCTATTGTGAAAGCTAGAACACGACTGGGCTCTGAAATGTCCAACCTCACCAACTGATTGGGAAAAATCTAAACATATGATGCTAGTGGCTTCTCACAAACTGGAATGAGCGCAAGGCTGCCCATACTCGCTTCCTTCCTACTCAACGCGTCGACCACCACATTGGCCTTATCGGGATGGTACAAGATGGTGATATCATAGTCTTTCAATAGCTCCAACAACCTCTTCTGCCTCAAATTGAGATCCTTTTTCATACTGAAGGTTGTGATGATCCGTGAAAACCTCACGCAACACGCCATAAAGGTAGTGTCTCCAAATCTTCAGCGCATGAACAATGGATGCCAACTTTAAATCATAGACAAGGTAATTCTTCTTATGAACCTTCAACTGCCGAGACGTATATGCAATCACCCTTCCCTACTTCATCAATACTGCTCCGTGACCAACACGGGAAGCATCACAATATGACGTGTAAGATCGTGAACATGATGGTAACACCAACACCAGCGCTGTAGTAAAGGCTGTCTTGAGCTTCTGAAAGCTTGCCTCCCACTCGTCTGACCATCTGAACGGAGCACCCTTCTGGGTCAAACTGATCAACAGAGGTGCTATAGATGAAAACCCCTCCAAATATCGACAGTAGTAACCCGCCAAACCCAAGAAGCTCCTAATCTCCGTGGCTGAAGTGGGTCTAGGCCAATTTTGAACTGCCTCAGTCTTCTTAGGATCTACCTGGATACCCTATGTTGATACAACATGGCCCAAGAAAGCGATTGAATCCAACCAAAACTCGCACTTAGAAATTTTAGCATACAACTGGTTGTCCCTTAGAGTTTGGGGCACTATCCTAAGGTGTTGCTCATGCTTCTCCCGACAGCGGGCTGACCTCCACCTCTAGCATTCTGGCCCCTACCTCTGGCTACCTGACCCCTGCCTTTGGCTGGTTGAGCAAACGGTGCAGCAACTGGTGCCGGAACCATGGCACGAGAACTCCAATTCTATGGCTGAACTCCCACTGATCTCGGACAGGTCCTCCTGATATGCCCATAAACACCACACTCGAAACATCCATCCTGATGATGTGGCTTTGGAAACTGAGACTGACCTGGACGGGCTGGATGACCACGGTAATAACGCTAAATAGGAGGTGCACTATAGAAGTTGGTGGTGCACTATAGACTTGTTGTCCAAAATGAGGCACATAAGGACCACGACTCTCTTAAGCATTGTGAGATGCCTAAAGCGCTGAATGGAATGGCCTGTGAGGATGACCTCGAACAAAAGTACCGAACTGGTAGGAGTTGGTGGTGCACTATATGCTTGTTGCCCAAAAGGAGGCACATAAGGACCACGACTCTCTTAAGCACTATGGGATGCCTGAAGCGCTGAATGGAACAACTTGTGAGGAAGGCCTCTACCAAAAGTACCCCTGCCTCCTAAGGAGGCACCGCTGAACCCACTGGAATGACGAGGTCTCTTGTCTAACCCTGACCTCCCTATCTAAGAACCATCTCGATTCGCCTGGCGACATTGGCAGTCGCCTAAAAAGAAATCTCACTCCCTGTCTCTTTAGCCATCTGCAATCTAATAGGCTAATAAAGCCCCTCAATAATCCTCCTCACTCTCTCTCTCTCTCTCTCTCTCTCTCTCTCTCTCAGTAGGAAGCAGAAGAATAGCATGACGGGCCAAATCCACAAAACGGGTCTCATACAGAGTAATAGTCATGTTGCCCTGCAAGAGACGCTCGAACTGATGGCGGCGCTCCTCTCTCAGGGTGATAGGCTGAAACTTCTCTAAGAAGAGAAGAGTGAACTGTTCCCAAGTAAGAGCAGGCAACCCAGCTGGTCCGGTCAAAAAATAATCCCTCTACCATTTCTTGGTTGAACCAGTCATCTGAAAAGAAACAAAGTCGACCCCATTGGTCTCCAATATACCTATGCTCTAAAGAACCTCGTGACAACTGTCAATATACTCCTGGGGATCCTCTGAAGTAGAACCATTGAAATGGACTGGAAAGAGCTTAGTAAACCTATCCAATCTCCACAAGGACTCAGAAGACATAACTGACCCATCTCCGGTTTGTACCGTAAGAACCGGCTGAACTACTTCAACTGGATGAGTTACTGGAGTCTGATACTAGGGAGCCATCTTCTCCAGAGTGTAAGTAGCAAGAGTTTGGTCT
Source organism: Nicotiana undulata (assembly GCA_005239495.1). Classification (NCBI taxonomy): domain Eukaryota; kingdom Viridiplantae; phylum Streptophyta; class Magnoliopsida; order Solanales; family Solanaceae; genus Nicotiana; species Nicotiana undulata. The sequence continues at coordinate 4,853 of ML299657.1, read as the reverse complement.
CCTCCTCCAGCCTGAGAGACGGCTGGTGCCATGGGGAATGCGCCAGTCTGGGCAACACTCTCTATAAGGCACACCAATCGGACCAAAGCATCCTGAAGCACTGGGTGGCAATAAACCCCTTCGGTTCGCTGGCCCGGTAGGAATAGTCTGAGCAGGAACCTCCTCGTCGAACTCTACCTGAGGCTCCGCGGCTGGGACTGCTGCGCGGGCCTTGGGTTGATCCCTGCCCCTGGCACGGCTGCGGCCTCGAGACCTGCCCCTCGTAAGAGTTGCTGCTCAGCTGAAGAAGCGGTACGCGTTCTCGCCATCTGCATGAGAATAAGAATAGGAGAGTTCAATCAGTATAGGGAAAATAAAGTCGCACGACAGAGATTAATGAAAAAGATAACAGATAACATATGTAAGAGACTCTTCCAAGGAGGGTTATAACTCTTTCATACCTTTAGTGAAATAAAAGATCCAACTCTGTAATACAAGAGAACATAATATTGAAAGGATATTCTATTCTGAGCATTATTAATAGCTTTTGTAAAGAGTTGCATCCCTTAAAACAGACTATTTTTGCTAGTTTTTTTTTTGTAAGGAAATATTTAAATTATTTAGAAGGATATTTTGATATTTGACTTTTCACTTTCGAAATTCTTACTTTTATAATAATATTAGTCTCTACATTTGTGTGATGCATGAATATCTTATGTCAAATTTGACCTAACACATTTCAAGAGTAATAAACATACTAAAATGGTATGGTTGATTAAAGTTGTAAAATCACTTAAAGAATGCAGTAGTATTAAATATTATTTTTGTGATTAGATGATTTACTTTAATTTAGTTAAGACTTAATGATTCAGGTACATAGGATTCATTCTTTTTGGATTAAGGTACATTAATAATGAAGAAAACAAAGATTAAAATGCATTAGGCATTAATCCAAGATCTAGATTCAACTCCAATTCAGACTAATTAAATTCTAGTCGTGTGTCTCATCCACAAGTATATATATTTGTGCATGAAATAGTTTAGTATGTCCAAATATCAGTTGTCATGTGTGTACGTATATATACATGTCCTTATTTTCTTCCCCTGGAATAATAAACATGATCGTTCATTATTTGCGTTATGTTTGGTTTCGTACTTGAAAACTATTTTAGTATATCATTAGTGAGTTGTTATTTTTGGATCAAACTCATAATGGTTAAATTTTAAATATTATGATCCATCCAACAGAAAAGTATCTTCCTCAACAAATATATAATTTAGCTTCTAGAGGACATAAAAATTAGTTTACATTATGTATGGTTTTTAAGTGCTACTTTTTTTTTGCATCTATCGTTTTTGTATTGAGTTCGTGCCTAACTAATTCGGATTGTGTCCAGGAAGTCCCACTTTATCACGACTCAAAATTTTCACCGTCAGGATCGTACTGGCGCCTAACGTTTTACTTTCTAGGCAAGTCAACATTAGAGCTCATTAAGCCATTTCTGAACCTTTTCATTGATTTACAACAATTAAGCTACACACTACTAAAAATCCGGAAAAAAGCGACCAAAGTTGATCGCTAAACAGTGAAAAAGCGACCAAAAAGCGTCCAAAAAGACTTGGTCGCTATTTTGTTGGTCCCTTTACCTAAGAGACCAAAGTTGGTCGCTAATTAGCGACCAACTTTGGTCTCTAAGGTAAAAGGACCAAATATTTCGGGTATCAAATATAGAGACCAACTTTGATCGCTTTAATATTCTAATAATATAAATTTAGCGACCAAAGTTGGTCTCTATATTTAAATTACGTTTTTTATTTATTTATTATTATTCAAAATATAACGACGAACTTTGGTGTCACGACCCCAAATCCTAACAGGCCGTGATGGCGCCTATCGTGGAACTAGGCTAGCCAACCATCACATTACTACGCTTTTGTTTAATTATAACAGTTCACAATTAAATAATAAGCATGCAACCATAGCCTAAATAATATAAATAAGTATTAGTGTTCCCTTATTAGCCTGAACAAACCTCCCAAGAACTGGAGTCAATAGTCATGAGCATCTAAGAATAATTAAATCTAACTCTGCTAAAACTATAATATGTCTCTGAATCAAATGCTAAAGCTAATTAGGGAAGGGAAGTGGAGAAGCTGTGGACGCTGGACAGCTACCTCGAAATCCCGTGAAATGCTGCTATCGAACCTGCGTCAGCTACTGCTGCGAGCTAGTACCTGGATCTATGCACAGAGGCACAGGGAGTCTTTATGAGTACGTCTACTCAGTAGTAATGAAAATAAATCACAGTCTGAGTAATATAAACACACAGAACATGTACACAATTCCACAAACCAGTAAAAACACCAAGTCACCATGTAGTATTCATCAAATAATAAGTTCGAAATCAGTTTCCAGAAATCCTTTGAAAACCAGTACAATATCAGTATATCTCAATAAAATTCTCAGTGAAAACCAGTTGAAAAACGAAGTAAATCATAGTTTGAAAACTCAATAGAAATCTTCATAACTGCCCCTCGGGCCATAATTATTTCTTGTAACAATATCTTTCAGTATCATCCCATCAGGCAACCTCACGATCACTCTGCCCATCAGGCAACCTCACAATAACTCTGCCCATCAGAAAACCTCACAATCATCAGGCATCCTCACAATCACTCATCATAAGCCCCGCGGGCATCACTCAATCGGTATCGGCGCTCACTGAGGGTGTGTTACAGACTCCAGAAGGGCTCCTACATCCCAAGCGCTATAATAAGCCACAGCATGACATAAATCACACACAATATAGGCCCGCGGCCTCACTCATATCATATCATCCTCACAATATTGTGATGACCCAAAATGTCATCTTATGTAATTTAAGCCTTATCTGTGTTCCGAGGCTCCGAGAGCCTCCGTTAGTCTCACCTCGTTATGCGTGCGCATTCCGGGCGTGTAGCCGGGAAGCTATTATGTGAAAAGTTGATGAAAAATGAGTTTTGATAATTAATGAATGAATATAGTTGACTTTGGTCAACATTTCTGGTAAACGGACCCGGACCCGTGATTTGACGGTCCCGGAGGGTCCGTAGGAAAATATGGGACTTGGGCATATGCTCGCAATCGAATTCCGAGGTCCCAAGCCCGAGAAATGAATATTTAAAAGAAATTGTTTTCTGAAAATAATAAAGGAAGATGAAAGTGAATAATTATGTGGAAACCATGTTACCGGGCCCGTATTATGGTTCCGGAGCCCGGAACAGGTTTATGATATATTATTTGTCTTATTTGTAAAATTTAGTGAAAACGGGCGTGAATTGAGTGGTTTCGGATCAAAATGAGGTTTTGAAGTTTTAAAGAAATTGAAATGTGGATTGGAAAGTGATGTGATGTTCCCGAGGTCCGGGACCGGGAATAGTTCTGTGGTGTCATTTATAATTTATCTGCAAAGTTTGATGCCATTCCGAGCAGTTTAGGCCGGTTCGCCGTATTTGAAACGAATTCTTGAATTTCAAGTTCCTAAGTGTTGATTAAATAAGTTTGGGGTTTGATTTCGAGTTCCGCTGTTGTTTTTCGTGTTCCGAAAGTTCGAGCGAGTCCGCTTAGTGATTTAGGACTTGTTGGTATATTTATACGGGGGCTCGGGTGGGCCCAGGTGCCTCCCGGACCCCGTGCGAGGCCAAAAACCAGCAAAAGCCACTGCTGGTGCACAGCAGCTTGTGTGACCGCAGGTGCGGTTGCCCAGCCGCAGGTGCAGGACCGCCCCTGCGGTCCCAGCCTCACAGGAGCGACCCCAGCCCTTTTGCCCAGAGTCCGCAGGCGCGAGACTCGTTCCGCAGGCGCGAGACCGCAGGTGCGAGACCGCAGGCGCGGGATTTCCCGTAGGGGCAACCAAATCCCCGCAGGAGCGGCCTCCGCAAGAGCAGAGCTTTGTCCGCAGGAGCAGCCCCTCCTGGGCTGGCCCAAGATCGCAGGTGCGACCACTTTTCCGCACCTGCGGTACCTCAGGTGCGATTAATTTTCCGCAGGTGCGAAAATCGCCCAGTTAATTCCAATTCCCAAGTCCAAAATAGAACACTTGCGGGTATTATTAAAAGTTCAGCCCTTCCTCTATCCCCAACTTCCATTAGCGACCCTTGAGTCCATCTTTCCTCCCTTGCTACTCGGGTAAGCTTCGTAACCTTGTTTTCGTCCAATTAACATCATTAA
>ML299653.1:20903-46617 GCA_005239495.1 Nicotiana undulata | reverse complement strand
TTATTATTGCGCTTGGGTTGTAGGAGCCCCTCCGGAGTCTGTAACACACCCCCAGTGAGCGCTCTGCCCCTGCCTCCTCCTCTAGCGCGACCTCGACCTCTGCCCCTAGTAGGAGTTGATGCTGCCGGAGGACTGGAATGTTGGTCAGCGGAAGAGGAAGCACGTGTTCTCGCCATCTTCGAGAGGAATTCAATAAGTATTTGAGATAACAAGAATCGCACGATAGAATAGAAATAAAAATAGAGTTGTTTCCTAACTCAATAGCCTCTTAGGGATAAGTACAGACGTCTCTGTACCGATCCTTCAGACTCTATTAAGCTTGTTCGTGAATTGTGAGACCCAAGCAACTTAGAGCTCTGATACCAACTTGTCACGACCCAAATTCCAAACCTTAGGGATCGTGATGGCGCCTAACACCACACTTTCTAGGAAAGCCAATGTTAGAACTTGATTAGCCATTTTCCTTTTCATATTTACTTAAACACAATAATACAATTCAAAATAAACTAAGTCTAATAAATTCCAATGAATAATCTCATGAGTAAAATAATAAACGAATAAATAATTGAGCCACGAAAAAAATATTTATAACTCTAAGACTACCCTAGGGTTTGGTGTTACAATTCACGAACGTCTAAGAATACTACAAATAATGGGCTGAAAGAAATAATATATCTATTTTTTAGTAAAATAAAACAGTATCCATAAAACTAAGAGAAGACTCCAGGAATCTTCGGACGCCGGCAGATATACCCTGTTTCTCCGAATGATGAATGACCGCTACTAAAGGCTCTAACGTTGGCTGGTACCTGCATCTACACAAAAGAGTGCAGAGTGTGGTATCAGTACAACCGACCTCATGTACTGAGTAAGTGTTGAGCCTAACCTCAACGAAGTAGTTACGAGGCTACGGTGGGGCAATTATAATATAACTTGTAACAACATATATATAATAAAGCAAGAAAGAAATTCTAAACAAAAAAAAACAATAAACTATAGCAATAAATGAAATAACTCAGCCACATCTTTCCATGTCTCAGCTATAACCAATTCTCATATAAGCTTCCACATTTCAAATTTCACTTTTAAATTAACCGTCGGTGTCAAATTTGAGATAAACAGTAGAGTAAAATAGAAAGATTTTCGTTCCTTGTATTTAAAAATCAATAAAACATATATATTCTCCCGTATCGCTCCTTGTTGCGGCGTGCAACCCCGCCCACTTATCCACCCTTATTCCTTCTCCCTATAGACAAATATCACCCTTATTTCTCATGTTGCGGCGTGCAACCCGATCCCACATGTCCTTCCTTAGCACTCTATATTGCAGCATGCAACCCGCTCCCACCAGACAATCATATCACTTTTATTTGTAAAGATTTCACAATTTCAAGTCAATGCCTCAACAATTGTAAATTGTAAATTGTACTACTCATAACTTCATCATTTATCATTTCACAATTAAACCAACCGTAATATATACTAAAACATTGTCAACTAGTTTCCCCCCTTTCGGTATCACAATGAAGCCAAAGGAACAACCAACACTTCTGATAACTAGAGATTTTACCTTATTTTACACTCTTTCTTGCTTAAGTTTTGGATAAAAGTGTATGCAAAATAGTCCAAAAAGCTTACTTGTTGTGCTTTTTGCAGGGTTTAGTCAAAAAGGGTGACAGCTAGTCAAAAACCTGCTCAAAAAGTAGTGAAACTTGCACAAGTACCAAGAACAAGCACTAGCCAAGTTCAACTGACCAGTGCGAACTGCGATACACTTTATGCGGTTCGCACTTAAGAGATTCAGAGAGGTGTTTTTGAAGGCCAAACCAACGTGGACCGCAGTCCATTTATGTCGTCCGTGGTGGAGAGATTCAGAGAGTAGTTCTTAAAGGTCAAACTCAGCGCGGACTTTGGTCCATTTTACGTGGTCCGCGCTGAGGAGATTCAAAAGGCATCGACATTGAAGGCTTGAAGACCAACGCGGACAACAGTCCTTTCTTCGCGGTCCACACTGAAGCCAGCGCGACCGCGGTGCATTTTATGCGGACCGCAGTGGCCAAGTTCAGAGGCCCAGGTTTGTAAGCTAAAAGGCTCACCGCGACCGCGGTCCATTTTCTGCGGTCCGCAGTGACCCCGCAGGGGTATTTTTGTCCAGAAAATTTGGCCTAGTATAAATAGTTTCTTTTCTTATTTTTAGGTCAGCTTTGGTACTCTGATATTATCGGGAGCTCGTGAACGGTTTTTCTTCAGCTTCTTGAGTAATTTTAGAAGGGTTTCAACATTGAATCTTTCAATTTTAGTTTATAATTCAATTATATGGGTTTTGCTTTATCTATTTCTCTGATTTCTTCAGTTATTATGAGTAGCTAAACCCATTAGCTAGGGTTGTGGCTCAACCCTAGTGTGGGTGTTTAATGGGTCCTTTAAATTAAGGCTTAGATGTTTATGGGTGTTTGGTATTTGGGTTGATTTGTTGTTTTCATGTTAAAGTTAGTGGTTGCAAACACTAATTAGTGTACATTTGACTTTGGTTCTTCTTGAGAAAGAGAACTTGAGTCTAGAAAATCAGCCCAACAAGGGATTGGGACGAAATCAAGAGATTGATAGTCCCAATTAACGGGTTAAACCTAGAGATAGTAAAACCCAACTTGAGCCAATATTTCTTGCATAATCTTGGCACCCAATTGGCCTCGAGAGGGGCAATTAGGAAAAAGCCACTCAAACTACCGAGAGGTATAGAGTGGCTAATTCCGTGCATTGGCTATGCCATGTTCCCTTTGCTAACATCTCTACCTTAGGTATTGAATCCCGTTAAATATTCTCCTAATGGAAAGTCATAACCCTAGTGCCTTTTATCCATTAAGAAAACAACCAAAAAGATATTAGATAATTAATTAGTAAATTACCATTAGTATAAACCGTAGTATAATTGTCAAATCAAAAAGTATGAAAAGTGCAATTAAGAGCACGAAACACTACTAGATTACCTAGAAACTCAACTCCAATATTCATAACTCTCTGTGGAATCAATCTCGATCCTTCGGATAAAAGCTGCTCCGACCCTCATCTTGCTACTTTATAGTAGTGTAGGTGAGCGCCGATCATTTTTTGGCGCCGTTGCCGGGGAGTTATACGGTGTTGATTATCTACGTGAATAGTGATGTTAAGTGTTTTTCTTTTGTTTTTCTGTTAACGTGTGTGTTGATTCACTTCAGGTTCTAATGGCGGATTCTTTGAGAAATATCATAGAGGAGGTATATGACAATCCAGAAGATGAAATAAACCAAGTACCTCCTCCCAGACGGGGCCGACATGCCAATGTTAATGAAGACATTCCAGACCCTCCCCCGCCTCCACCCCCCAGAGCAGCCCCTCGGGTCCTTCAAAACGAGGGGTATGCTAGTACTATTGTCCCGCCTAGAATCTGAGTGAAAAAGTTTCAGATAACAAATGTGATGCTGACACTCTTGGAGCAGCGGGGCTATTTCACCAGATCCGCCCACCAAAATGCTTACAAACATTTGAAGGGCTTCGTGGATACCTGTTGGGGTAGTAAGGAAACGAACATCTCAAAAAATGCCTTGAGACTGGTTATTCCCCTTCTCCCTTCGAGGGAAGGCTCTTGATTGGCTCGAGCGGCTTCCCAACAACTCTATATCCACATGGGATGAGCTCGCAGACAAGTTTATTGCAAAAAATTTCTCCCCTAGTCACATGGCAGTGCTCAGAGATGAAATATTACCTTTTAAGCAAGAACCCAACTAGCCTTTGCATGAGATTTGGGAGCGTTACTGGACCATGGTTAAGGAATGTCCAAACAATGACATAACCGAATCCATGCTTCAGCAAACCTTATACCGAGGAATAAACACTGTCAATCAATGTGTGGTCAATCAATTGGCCAGTGGAAATTTCATGAAATTGACTTACCCCAAGGCATGTGAGGTCTTAGATGAGATGGATGACACATCGTCAGCATGGCAAAGTAGAGCAAACGTACCTTAAGGTGAGTCCGGTGTCAATAGTCATCACAAAGAACTTCAAGAACATGGGCAAGCAATTGTCGAGCTCACTACCACTATGAACCAACTTGCCAAGGCCGAACTTCAACAATTACAAGGGCCAAAGCAAGTAAATTCCATGGAAGGAGTGAATGTGTTAGTGAACCAAATAAGACCTCGGGGAAATCCAAAGCAAAGCAACAATGATCAAAGTTACCAAGGATCAAGTGGGTATAGTCAAGAAGATCCATATGATGATCAAGAATAGGATGTTATGTATGCTAATAATTACCAAAGTCAACGGAACAATCAAAGCAACAATCAAAACTGGAGCAACCAAGGCAACAATCAAAATTAGGGTAATCAAATACAGAGAAATCAGAACAATAACAACAATTCACGAAATTAGGGGAACAACAATAACCAACAATGGGGGAACAACAATTTGAGCAGAGGCAATAACAACAACAATTGGGGTGGTTATGGTAACCGGGGGTCGGGCTTTCAAAGGCCCCCGATATACCAACAACCAAGCAATTCACCCCCGTACCAAGCTCAAGGACAAATCTCATCAAGTAATTACATGGGAAGAATTGAACAAATGTTCAAGCAAATGACGGAGCGAAACGTGGACTCCGATGCTCAATTGGCCTCCCACAACACCTCCATTAGAAACCTTGAAGTACAAATTGGCCAACTTTCTCATGCCTTGAACATGCGCCCAAAAGGAGCACTACCGAGTGATACGGTGGTGAACCCTAAGGGTTGGAACAATAATAATACCGGTCACGCCATGGAGGTGACCACAAGTATTCGAAAAGGCGGTAAAGCGAGTTCTTCTAGACAAAAGAGAATTGTTGTTGATGATGATAATGATGAGTTACAAATTGAAGTTGAGCAAGTGGTGGATGATCCAACTACTAGTGAGGTGAGAATTGATATCCATGATAATGGGGAGGATTTGCAAAGGGACGTGAACCCGTCTAGGGAACACGTGATTGATATGCCAGAACCGGTGGTCCCACAAGCCAAGGAACCATTTCCTAGGCCCCCTCTTCCATATCGTCAAAGGTTGGCGAAGCAAAAGCAAGAGAATCAATTCAAGAAATTCATCGATATGATGAAAAGGCTTTGCATCAATGTTCTTTTGGTTGAAGCTTTGGAGCAAATGACCGGGTATGCTAAGTTCATGAAGGACTTAGTCACAAAGAAGCGGTCTATGGAGTGCAAAACCATTAAGATGACTCACCAGGTGAGTTCCATAGTGCATTCAATGGCACCCAAACTTGAAGACCCGGGAGATTTTACCATTCCTTGTACAATCGGGAGTGCGGATTTTGCTAAAGCTTTGTGTGACCTTGGAGCTAGTATAAACTTGATGCCATACTCGGTCTTTAAAACATTGGGGATTGGTCAACCTAGGGCTACCTCTATGCGTCTTCAAATGGCGGATAGAACTATGAAGAGGACCCTATGAATCATTGATGATGTATTGGTGCGGGTTGACAAATTTATTTTTCCCGCGGATTTTGTCATATTGGATTGCGAAGTGGATTATGAGGTCTCTATCATCTTGGGAAGGCCTTTCCTCGCAACGGGGAAGGCCTTAGTTGACGTGGAAGCCGGTGAGCTCACTTTTCGAGTGGGCAATGAAAATGGTGTGTTCCATGTGTGCAAATCAATAAAGCAGCCCAAAAGCATAGAAGTATGCTCTTTCATGGACCTTGTCATCGAGGTCATTATTGATGATGCAAGCTCTATGATTAATGTTGAAGATCCAATGGAGGCAGCTTTATTGAACCATGATGACATCGTGGTGGATGGCTTACTTGAAAGTACCAATGCCCTTCAAGGCATGGGTTCTTATTCCTATGGTCCCCGAAAGCTATCATTGGACTTGGAGAATCGGAAAACTCCTCCGACAAAAACTTCAATCGAAGAGCAACCAACATTGGAGTTGAAGCCACTTCCACCACACCTCAGGTATGAATATCTTGGTCCCTCTCGTAATTTTCCTGTTATACTTTCCTCTTGCCTAACCCAATTGCAGGTAGACTCCACTTTAAAATGCTAAGGAGAAGGAAGAAAGCCATAGGATGGACTCTTGCTGACATTCGGGAATAAGCCCCGCATTTTACATGCACAAAATCATTCTTGAGGATGGAGCAAAGCCTTCTGTAGAACACCAACGGAGGCTCAATGAAGCAATGCAAGAAGTGATGAAGAAGGAAATAATCAAGTGGCTTGATGCAAGGGTTGTCTACCCAATCTCGGATAGTGCTTGGACTTTTCCGGTCCAGTGTGTTCCAGAAAAGGGTGGCATGACAGTGGTCCAAAATGACAAAAATTAACTCATTCCAACAAGAACGGTCACAGGATGGTGGGTGTGTATGGATTACCGCAAGTTAAACAAATTGACTCGCAAGAACAATTTCCCCTTACCCTTCTTGGATCAAATGTTAGATAGGCTTGCGGGTCGGGCTTTCTACTGCTTTCTAGATGGGTATTCAGGCGATAATCAAATCTTGATTTCCTCGGAGGATCAAGAGAAGACAACTTTTACATGTCTTTATGGTACATTTTCCTTCTCCGAATGCCTTTTGATCTTTGCAATTCACCCACCACATTTTAGCGGTGCATGATGGCGATCTTTACTGATATGGTCGAATACTTCCTCGAGGTGATTATGGATGACTTTAGTGTAGTTGGGGATTCCTTTGATGAGTGTTTGAGAAATCTTGACAAAGTCCTCACTCGCTGTAAAGAGACCAACCTAGTGTTGAACTAGGAAAAGTGCCATTTTATGGTGGAAGAAGGGATCGTGTTGCGCCACAAAATCTTGAGGAATGGAATTGAAGTGGACAAGTCGAAGATTGAAGTGATTTCTAAATTGCCACCTCCAACTTCGGTTAAGGGTGTCTGGAGCTTCTTTGGGCACGCCGGGTTCCATCGGCGTTTCATTAAGGACTTCTCTAAGGTGGTCAATCCTCTTTGCAAATTGTTAGAGAAATATGCAAAATTCACTTTGATGAGAATTGCATGAGTGCATTTGAATTGTTGAAGCATAAGCTTACCACAACACCTATTATCACCGTGCCGGATTGGAGCTCTCCTTTTGAGCTAATGTGTGACTCTAGTGATGTGGCTGTGGGGGCGGTTTTGGGCCAAAGGGTGAACAAGATCTTTCACCCCATCTATTATGCTAGCAAAATAATAAATTCGGCCCAAATGAAATACACTGTCATCGAGAAGGAGTTATTGGCAATAGTCTTTGCGATGGAGAAATTTCGTCCTTATCTTATGGGTGCCAAGGTCATAGTTCACACTGACCATGCGGCACTCCGGTATATCATGACCAAGAAGGATTCCAAATCGAGACTCATGCGGTGGGTGTTGTTGCTTCAAGAGTTCGACTTGGAGATTATTGATACAAAAATGAGTGAAAACCAAGTTGCCGACCATCTTTCCCGCTTGGAGGAGCAAGGTCGACCTAGTGATGGGCTTGAAATTGATGATAGTTTCCCTGATGAACAACTTCTTTCTGTGTCAATGCAATAAATGCCATGGTTCGGGGACATTTCCAATTATATTGTCACCGGTGTTGTTCCTTGTGAGCACTCTTCCAACCAAAGGAAGAAGCTTAGGAGGGATAGCATGGATTTTTATTGGGATGAACCATACTTATTCAAGATTCTCAATGATATGTGTCATCTGGCGATGTGTGCCCAAAGAATAACAAGGATCTATTCTTGAGTCTTGCCACTCCTCACCTTATGGTGGTCATCATGGAGGGGAAAGGACCATCTCCAAAGTGCTAAGCGGTGGTTTCTTTTGGCCTACCTTATATAAGGATGCTAGTGAGTTGGTTAAGTGATGTGATGAATGCCAACGAATGGGTGGCATATCCAAGAGAGATGAGATGCCTCTTACTACTATCCTAGAGGTGGATATTTTTTATGTATGGGGTATTGACTTTATGGGGCCATTTGTGAGCTATTTTGGAAACACTTACATACTCGTGGTGGTGGACTACATTTCCAAATGGGTTGAGGTCGTGGCTTTGCCCAATAATGAGGCCCGGAGTGTGGTTGGTTTTCTGAAGAAGCATATTTTCACAAAATTTGGGACACCCCGTGCCATCATCAGTGATGTGGGGTCTCACTTTTGCAATAGGGCCTTTGATTCTTTGCTATCGAAGTATGGGGTCAACCATAAAGTGTCTACTCCGTACCATCCTCAAGATAGTGGCCAGGTGGAAGTGTCCAATCGTGAAATCAAGAATATATTGGCCAAGACAGTGAATGCTAACCGGACTGATTGGTCCCGGAAACTTGATGATGCTCTTTGGGCCTACCGGACCGCTTTCAAGACCCCAACCGGTATGTCACGTTACCGGTTGGTGTATGGCAAGGCTTGTCATCTTCCGGTGGAGTTGGAGCACAAGGCACTTTGGGCTTTGAAGAAGTTGAATTTAGATTGGGACACAGCTGCTAATCTCAAAGTTGATCACTTGAATGAGCTAGATGAGTTCAGATTTCATGCATACACTAGCTCCTCCTTGTACAAAGACAAAATGAAGTACCTCCATGATAAGTTTGCCAAAGAACGGGAATTCAAGGTGGGAGACTTGGTGCTCTTTTTCAATTCTAGACTTCGTCTCTTCCGAGCAAACTCAAGTCAAAGTGGAGTGGCCCGTTTGAAGTTGTATTGGTTACACCCTTTGGTGCTCTCGATCTCAAGAACAAAAATGGGGAGATTTTTCGAGTGAATGGGCACCGGTGCAATCATTACCTTGGGAAATTTGAAGATAGCCACGTGGTGGCTTTGATGAAGCTCAATTGAACATGGTAACATGCGTCGTGCCGCGACGTTAAATCAGGCGCTTCTTGGGAGGAAACTCATGTGTCTTTATTTTTGTTTTTCTTTGATTTTCTTGGTAGTGTAGGATTTGTTGTTGGACTGACTAGTTGTGGGATGTTGTAGGATTATTTTGATGCAGGGCACAAGGTTATGCTGAAAAAACTAACTCTCTGAAGTTGCAATGCGGACCGCGGTCCTTTTTATGCAGTCCACGGAGCTTTCTCACAAACAACTTGTTCTCTGAAGTTGCCACTGCGGTCGCGCTACCATTTTGTGCGGTCCGTGGTGGACCACTGCAGCCGCGGTTCATACTATGCGGACCGCAGTGGCCATTTGCCCAGATGCCCAGAAACGTTGAGGACCGCAGTCATTTTATGCGGTCCGCGGTGGGGTAAGTGACGTGGGTCCCAGGAGAAACTTCTATAAATAGGGTCTGAGGGCCTCATTTTACACTTTTCGCTCATTGTTAGCTCTACAGTAAAATTTTCACTGTGCATACCCATTGCTAAGTTCAAGAAATTCATCTCATTCATATCATCTTCATCCTACATCTAGTAAGTTTAATTTTATCTCCCTAACTTCTTAATTTTGTTATTTTCTTGTTTAATAGGTAGTTTTTCTTGTTATTTCTCGCCTTTTTCTTCTTTAAATCCATTAATCATGTGTAGGGTTTGCTCATAATGCTTACTTTAGACCCATTTTAGTTAATTACACTGAGTAAGCACCTAGGGTATCAATAACATGTGCATTTACACTTGAATTAAAAATTAAAATTGGAACCCTAGGTTGGGACTTAGTGCGGATCGCGGTGCAATAGTGTGGACCGAGGTTATTTTTATGCGGTCCGCGGTGTTCATCTTCAGAGGGTGGGTATTTTGAACCCACCTCAGTGCAGACCGCAATTCTTTTTGTGCGGTCCACGGTGCCTTAGTGCGGACCGCAGTTGTTTTTATGCGGTCCGCGGTGATCATCTTTAGAGAAGTGAGTAGTCTGAACCCCACTTCAACGCGGACCATGGTTCTTTGTTGCGGTCCGCGGTGCCTTAGTGCGGACCGCATTTGTTTATATGTGGTCTGCGGTGACCACTTTCAGAGAGGTGGGTAGTCTGAACCCCACCTCAACGCGAACCGCGGTCCTTTTTGTGCGGTCCGAGATCTGCCACTTCTGCAACTCAAATCCAATGTTCTGCTACTTTTTTTTTCTTTATGAATAAATACACTACTTGGATACTAACAATCTTTGAATGAATTGAACTTGAAGATTATGCTCCAATCAAGAGGTGGTGGACGTAAACCAAGCGAAAAGGGTAAATCCTCTCGGGGGAGAGGCAAGGGAATGATCAAACTAACTCCCCAAGTCCGGTAAGCAATAAAAGCAACTAGAAAAATAATACGGGTTATGGACAGAGCTGCTTCCAAATCGGGAAGTGAGTATGCACCCTCCAGAGAGGGATCTTAGTCAGAGTCGGTACCAGAGTTTGTCTCAGACTTCCCGTAGAGGTTCATATTGACAAATGAACCTTATGACTCCCCTCCTGCCAAAGCATCAGCACACTCTGAGTCGTCTAAGGGCTCAGCTGCAGGGAGTGATCATGAATACTCCACCTCACCCACAGCTTCACTATCGGGTGAGCACTTTGAAGAAGAAGAAGCAGGGGATGAACCCCAAACAGGGGGTGGACCCCAAGTAGGGGGAGTTGAAAGAACAAGAAAACCTTAATCATGGCAAGATCGATTTATGAGTGAATCGGCCTTTCACAAATTCCCGTAATGGTGTCGGAAAGGAAATTGATACTGAAGCGCAAATTCATCACACGCGACCTTTTGCCGAACAACCCCAATGTGCAGAGACAGTTCAGGGAGAGAAAAGGTTGGGACTATTTCACTTGCCAGATGCCGGAGGCAAATGAGCACATGGTCAAGGAGTTCTACACTAACTTGGCTTATCTGAAAAAGGACCCCAAGACGACTAAGGTGCGGAATCTGACTATACCTTTTGATAGGGATGCAATAAACAACTACTTAGAGTTCGATGATGAGGATGAGACGGAGTACTTAGAGAAATTGAAAGCGGGGGATGAGGCCCGAACATGGCTAGAGGAGCACTTGGGAATCCCGGGTGAAACCCCAGACTGGTTGCAAGAAGGGAAGGTGATTCTGAGGAGAACTTTAAACTTTGAATCCAAAGGTTGGGAGACGTTCGTGTGTAGCAGGCTAGACCCAACATTTCATGAAAGTTCTCTTCCTCTCAGGCGTGCTGTGCTGATAGCCCCAATCATGGCAGGGTTCCCGATCAATGTCGGGAATGTGATGTCAAGGGTCATTAATCGAGCGGTAAATGAAGGCGACAGAGCCTACCCCTTCCCTAATTTCTTGACCATGTACTTTGAGGACCAACAGGTAGAAGGGAGGAGGTTTGATGTGAAGATAAATCCCAAAGCCCAATTTTCGTGGTATAGCATACAGAGTGATGATAACCCCAAGAGCAAGAACTTCAAAGGAAAACCCATTGCTTCCACTGTCCAGTCTGAAGAGCCACTAGTGATAGTGGCATCTACGCAGCCCGAGTCAGCCACCCTAGACATTGCTCCAGGCCCTTCCACTTCAGCAGCCCCAGGCATTCCTTCATCACGGGCATACCCTCTGACTGCCCGCTGTCTGAGCCAAACCCTATCCAGTATCAACAACTGGAAGTAGGCAGCTACTTCTAAGTTGTATGTCCTTTCCACGACGGTGGAAGCCCAAGCTGCACCTCCTCCTCCACGGGTCCCACAGTCCATGGAAGACACTCTCAAGGTGCTTTTGGGCAACCAAAGGAAGATCCTTGAGAACCAAAAGCTGATTCTGGACATTGTTGTCAATCATGGAAAGGCACTGAAAGAGCTTGCCAAGGAGACTAAGAAACTGAGGAAGACACGTGCCTCCAGGGAGTCGGTGAAGCAGTTAAGGAAGTAGGTACATAAGATGAAGGAGGATCATTTGCCATTGGACTTGTTGCTGCACGACCCTGCTGCCCAGCCTGAGCTAGAGCCGTAGATAGAGAGGCCAGCAAAGAGGAAGAGAGTGCTTCCCCGTACTTTAACGTTAGGGTTCGATGAAGTAATAACATATGAGTTGGAAGGGATTAAGGATATACATGAAGATATGGATGTAAGACCCTGTATGTTTGACGAATTTCGGAACTTCTATATATTGGCTTGATATGTATTTTCTTTGAAGTAAACCATTTTCGGTAAAAGTTGATATATAAGATTTTGTATGGTTGTGATAAGTTGTAAATTAAATACATGGCATACGGGAGTTTATAAATGAAGTTTTATTTATTATAAGAGTAGATAGTATTTTATCATAAGAAAAGTTATCCTTTTTCCGCTTTGAGAATTTATAGTTCAAAAAGAATTTCTTTAATTGTAAAGATATAAATTATTTTCTCACAAGAAAAGAAGGTTATCTTTCTATTATTTTAAAAATTAAGCATACGAAAAATTTGTACGCTTCATATGAGACTAGGAAAATTAGAATATTGAGAAAATATATGTATTTTTACATGGATGTTTTAATGAAATAATAGAGCATGTATTTATTTTATATGAGTATGATGTATAAAGTGTATTAAAAATTAATTTGAGACAATTCTTAATTATACGGGTAATTAATTAATTAATACATTGACCACCCCACCCCACAGATTTTCATCACTCCTTCTGCCCTCAACAAGAAAATCGAGGCAATTATCGACCATCAATTGGTCCGGGGCAAAGGTTGGGGCAATTCGAGCGCCCAATTTCTGGTGCATTGGAAGGGGCAACCACCCGAGGAGGCGACATGGGAAAAATATGACGATCTTTGGCAGTTCAAAGATCAGATTCGCGACTACTTGAATCTCTGTGGCGCCGCGGTCGTCGCCAATTCAAGTGGGGGAGAGTGTTCCGACCCGCCTGATCCTTCCCGAATTTTCCCGCCTTAGCTGCCCAAAATTCGAATCTGCCATGGCCTAAACCATTCAAAACCAGCAATGATCACTCACAGCATGCCTAGCAGCTTTTGGCAGCATGCCTGACAGCTTTTACAGCATGCCTGACAGCTTTTACAGCATGCCTGGATGAAATGATTATTTGCCACCATGCCTGGCAGAAACTTTACAGCATTTTCTTGTATTCCCAGCCATGTGTGGCTGAATAATTATAAATATTTGTACAAACATAGATAGAAGGCATCTCATATCATACTTGTATTTTCCCTTCCTCTTGATTATAATCTGAAAATTGGCCTTGGCCCCAAGCTTCTTTGTGTGCCTTTACTTCATCTTTCTTTCCATCTTTGTGTGTAAGAAGTTTTGCCATTGTTAGCACGTTTTTGTGCTGTTCTTTCACTTGGACTGAAACTAGGCTTCAGCACTTTGGCTAGCTAGTTGTCCTCACGGCGTTGTTAAAATTAACCCCGTCCCACGTGGCAGCCCCTCCAATTCAAAATTTGGTGACTCTTAATACTTTTTGTAAGGTGGCATTTAGAGAAATGAGTATATCAAATAAAAATATAGGGATCATTATAATCGGCCGTTCAGCTGGTTATTTGGTTATTGCCAATTCTCTGTAGGAATAGTTGTAGGGTAATTGTAGTTCCATTTGATAGGTTTATTCTAAGTGTATCTGGTAGTGTCTTATCAAGGATAAAAGAAATTAGTGCTTCTAATTTGAGAAATAGTTGCAAAGATGGCACACCTGATTTTCCCCCAAAGTTTAGTTCAAGTGACAAAGGTTGAATAAGGTAAGTTCACTATTTTTTATAGTCTTTTTGTGCGAAAATATTGTGTGGTTTCAAAGTGTTACGCTGAAGCTGGTTGGAATATTCAGTTTTGAAGGAATTTTAATGATCGGGAGATAGATGAGATCATTAAGTTGTTAGCTGTTTTAGAACCCAAATTAAGGTCATCCCTTCTTTCTTTTTGACATGATTTAAATTATCTAGAAAAATATGTATTTGATAAAGTTTATCCGAAATGCATGTATTGATTTTATATGGTACCACATGACCAGAATAGTAAAGTATATTATAGTAAGGTATATAAAGTATTTTAAAAGTGAGTAACATTTTAAGTAGTTTGAGATAATTCTTAATTGTGTGGGTCATTAATTAATTATTAATTTAAGTAGATAAGTATAAAACTTATTTGTCCACGTGGGACCATTACAATCAAAGTAGAGAGTGACTAATTATTTGAAAGGCACGGAGGTGTCACATTTTTTTGATAAGAATGCTTATTAAGCATTGAACTTATATAAGTGGGATCCACCAAGAAGGATTAGTTAGTTAACGATCTTTATTACGTGTCTTTCTAAGAAACATTTAAAGGAACCTAGGACCTGATTTATGAACAATAGTTCTCCAAGCATATTACTTGATTTAACGACATCACCCTAAATAGTCATGTAAATTAATACTAGTAGCAGTAACTTAAATGGATACGAAAGAGATATATACTACTCTTAGTTAAAGTCTTGGAAGATGAAGCATATATATATATATATATATGTAGTATGATGACTCAAGGGGTTATTTAATGAATTTAGATTCCGTTCTAGGTTTATTAGTCATAAAAAGATTAATTTTAACTACCTCAATTTGTGTGCGCAGTTCGAGCGTGAAACCGGAAAGCTTTTATGTTAAAATATAAGAAACAATAATTTTTAGAATTACAAAATTTGATTTTAGTTGACTTGAGTCAACATTTTAAGTAAACGGACTCAAACCTGTGTTCCGACGATCCGGAAGGTTCACAATAAAATATGGGACCCGGGCGTATGCCCGGAAATGAATTCCGAGGTCTCAAGCCTTAGAAATCAATTTTTGAAAGAAATTATTTTGCTAAAATATTTATGAAATAAAGAAAAGAATTAATGTTTAAAATCATTGGTATCGAGACCGTATTTTGGTTCCGGATCCCAGTACAGATTTATTATGATATTTAGGCCTTGCCTGTGAAATTTGATAAAAACGGAGTTCGTTTGATGTGATTCGGACATCCGGTTGAAAAGTTATGAACTATAAGTATTCTTGAGGAAAATAATGAGTTTTGAGGTTTAATTCGTTCTTTTACATGTTATTTTCATGATTTGATCGAATGAGCAAGTCCGTATTATACTTTTAGACTTGCGTGCATATTTGATTTAGAGCCCCGAGGGCTTGGGTGAGTTTCAAATAGGTTTGGGTTGTGTTGTTTTCGTTCTTTCTTATGTTCGACGTCGTTTCTTCAAGCATAAATGATATCATATTGAACAAATGAGCTCCGATTTATGTTTTGAATGAAGTATTAGATCTGTATTGTAATTACGGACTTGTAGCAAAAAGAATCATCGAATTTGGACATCGTATGAGGATTTTATGGCCAATTTACCAAGGTTGCCCAGATTTTTCTGGTTAATTACGAATTTGCTCATGACGGCGTATTAAAAACCTGCACTATTTGCAAATCTTAAAACTTACATATATCCTTCATTATAAGGTCAAATGGAGTGATTCAAAAGCTTAAATTCATTAGAATTTCACAAGAAATCCATTGGACACAAGAAAATCGAGTTTATGGATCGTTTGGCACGAGAAACGAGACAGAATAGCTGGCAGAAAAATAAATACAAAACGGGTAGACTTCTTCTTCTTCAAATTTTCGAACCCTACAGCCCTAGGAACAAATTTCTTCACCAAATATCATCCCCAAGTCATAGGTAATCAATTATAAACTTTACTTCTTCAATTACCCATTGTTTTTCATCACTTTTAAATCAAAAACTAAGAATTTCTATGGTAAAAATTGAGGGTTTGGGTAGAATTAGGAAATTTTATAAAAATCGAATCTTTACCTCGAATTGAGGTCGGATTTCGAAATTAATTGTATATTTGGGTTCGTGGGTGAATGGGTAAACATAATTTGATCCGAACCCCGAGTTTAGACCAAGCAGGCTCAGGGTCGGGTTTTCACTTTTTTTGAGAAAACTTAGGAAACATTATATTTTTCAATAAAGTTAGTTCATTTAGCATTAGTTAATGATGTTAAGTTAATTTTGATTAGATTCGAGTAATTTAGAGGTGAATTCAAAAGGAAAAGCAATAATTGAGTTGTGAGTGGCCTGCGGAATTGAGGTAAGTGTTTGGCCTAACTTTAGCTTGAGGGAATAGGACTCCCCACTTGTTTGCTACGTGAATTGCATGGGTGTGGTGTATAGGTGTGGTGACGAGTATCTATGCACCACCCAAATCGTTTGTTAAACATGATCCCCTTTCCCGTTCCCACTTATTTGATCATTGTTTTAACTGTTACATGTTCATTATTTTTTTTATGACTATTTGGCCTTGTTGAATAGTTGTTAGTAATCATTGTGATTATTTGGAAAGAGTATTGGTTGTTTGAGCTGGTTCCCTTGTCATATAAACATGGTTGAGAGGTTTGGTATTGTTTTTTATGGAATAAAAATATATATTTTGATATTCCTGTTTATTTCATGGTTGAGAGGTTATTGATGAGGTTATAAGAAAAATTCAGTTTATTATTTATAATTGTTGAGGTTCGCATGTTTATTGGGTTTCATTGAGTTATTTCCAATTGTTGTTGTAAGTGTGTTAAGGATGTTGGTTGTTCTCTTGAGTTTATCATAGTATATAAAGACTGAGCTAGATTGACAGCGTTACGGTGTTTACTTATATTCTGGTTGGTTTTATTGTGAAATGTTATTGTTTAAATCTTACGAGTTATATGATCTTCTGTTTGAAATTGAGAAAATAATAGTATTGTGAAAGGCTTGGCCTGAATCATGAAAGTCGAAATAAATAAATAAATATATATGACTGTGATAAGGGTGGACAGGAGGAATATATATATATATATATATGACTGCGATAAGGATGGACAGGAGGAATATAAATATATGATTGTGATAAGGGAGGATATTTACATTTATATTTTACCGATTTTTTTTTCAAGAAAAAGAGAATCAACGTTTTAAAAAGTTAAATGACTATTTTTACTGTTTTGTTTTTAGGAAGACAAAGATTTGAAACTTTCTATTTTATAGTACTATTTTCATATTTTGGTGCTACTTTTATTCAAAGATAAAGCTTGAAGAACTTGGAAATTTTGAGGATTTGGTTATAGTTGAGGCCTGAAAGAGGCAGTTGTGTTATTTTTTATTGATGCAGTATTTGAATTAATGTGTTTAGATTTTCTTATTGTTTTATAATTATTGTCTCAGATATATTTTCTTGTTCGTGCATAATTATTTTATTGTGTTATCGTACATATATTAATATCATCAGGTTTATCGTTAAAGCCCCGCCTTAACCTCGTCACTACTTCACCGAGGTTAGGCTCGGCACTTAATCAGTACATGGGGTCGGTTGTACTGATACTACACTCTGCACTCTTTTGTGCAGATCCAGGTACTAGCCAGCAGTAGAGATATTTACAGCAGCCATCTATTTATTCGGATATAAGAGGTATATCTGCCGACATTTGCAGATCCCGAGAGTCTTCTCCTATTTTTATAAAACTGTTTTATTATATTCAGAACAGTTACATTATTTCTTTCAGCCCATTATTTGTAGTATTCTTTAGTAGTTCGTGAATTGTGACACCAGACTCTGGGGTAGTTCTGGATATATTATATGATTAGTTCGTGGTTTGTTTTTATTCAATTTTTTATTATTTTATCTTTGGAAAACATTTAGATTAAGTTTACTTTAAATTTATTATTGATGCTTAAGAAAATAATCGAAGGAAATTAGCTACTCGAATTCTAACATTGGTTTGCCTAGCAAGTATGATGTTAGGCGTCATCACGATCTTTAAGGTTGAGAATTTGGGTCGTGACATGTAGAATGATAATTAAGGATGTAAAGAGTAGATACAGACCGTGTGTTGGAAACCAGAGAGGTAAATGGAGAGAGAACACCGGTCATGACCAGGGCACAGTGCCTTCATAGTTAGATCAGGCATGACCGGAGTTATCAGGAACGTCGCCAACTGCGACAAAAATACCGTCACAAACAGTAAGGTGGAAGAAGACTAGTTTTGGCATATAAGATTGAGGCGTGGTGGAGATTGTTCATGGATACATGTAGAAAGTTGGCCTTAAAGGTATGTTAAAGCTAATCCCTTCTTTCATTTTGGCATGATCTCGTAATTATACAAGTTTGATAACGAGCCTTAAAGAAAAATTCATATCCCGAAATTTACGTATATGTTTTCTAGTCTTATAAGTTACAAGATTCTCTTTATCAGGATTTCATGTTCATTTGAGCATTTCCTTTTTCTAGTCAAGAGAGCAGAGAGTTTATATATATATAGTATTACAGTATTTTCATTATCATCCAGGTATAA
The DNA here is from genome assembly GCA_005239495.1 of Nicotiana undulata. Taxonomy (NCBI): domain Eukaryota; kingdom Viridiplantae; phylum Streptophyta; class Magnoliopsida; order Solanales; family Solanaceae; genus Nicotiana; species Nicotiana undulata. The sequence goes on along the minus strand of ML299653.1, from coordinate 28,387 downwards.
TCGATGGGCAGGCCCCTATTAGGCAACCTCTGATCAGATGGTAAGTTATATACCGAGCCTACTGTGGCCGAGCGCCTACGAGCGAGCCCAATGGCCTAGATACAGATCCTAGTATGGTCGGGTGCCTATGAGCCCTTATAGGGCCGGGCAACTATTTTACTTACTATATTGAGAGGGTTGAGTCATTATCAGCAGGTGAGCATATCTTCAGATTATCTTTAACTCCCAATTACTTTCAGTTACTATATTATCAGTTCAATCTCGGCTTTCAGTATATTTCCTTACATACTCGGTACATTATTTGTACTGACGTCCTTTTGTTGGGGACGTTCATGCCTGCAGGTGTAGACAATCCATTTGACGAGCCCTCATAATAGACGAGATTAGCATTCAGCGAAGGATCGGTAAGACTCCACCTCATTCGGATTGCAGCCGAGTGTATGAGTCATCATGTCAGAGTTTTGCTACAGACTTATGTTGATACCCAATTTTTCCTCAAATTATTTTAAACTTGCATATATATCTTCAAAATCAGTTTTCGTAACAACTGGTATTTTTCTATAAATTTTCCATATTTTACTAATTTATTCTAATTTATGTATTTTTATCTCTAATAATTAATTATAAATTACACTATAAATGATTTCAAAGACATTTCTTAACTTAATATATTATTTTTGTCCTATTAAGATCAAATTATTGGCCAAAATGGCACTTTTTTGCTATAATTGCAAAATTATTTCAATTATAGGCTAATCATATGTTTTATGCTATTGCTATCTAATAATTATTCATTTATATTTTTTTAATACTAATTAATCATTCTAATTTAATTTATTAATCATCAATTTTATTTTTTATAATTATCAGTTATTTTTAAGTAATTATTATTGAGTATTTAACAGCTAGCCATTTTTTAATTAAATTCTAGCCCCAATTAAATCTGATCCCTACCCAATACCCAATTGAATGACCCAAATACCTCAGGCCCAAATCCTACCCAAACCTAAATCCTTGTCGTTGATCAATTTTAATCAACGGCCCAGATTAATTATTACCTAAATTAGACCTAAGACTCCCCCCCCCCACCCGTCCCTCATTATTTTCACTCACACACTCGTCTCTCTACTCTCTCTCTATGTCTCTAGTTCTCTCTAGAGACTTCTAGTCTCTTCACCTCCGATGAGGTCTGTTCATCTCCTCCGGCCACCTCCTCGCCGGAAACCATGAAGTCCTCATTATCCTTAGGCCTCTCATGGCTCCCTCACGCCGGTATTGCTGTCTCTAAGGCCCTCAAGAGACCAGGGTCCATTCTCTCACACCTTTGGCCTGTCTCAGGCCTTCATGGCTCGATCTCCAGTGAGATCTCCCTATTTGTCGGCTAAACCTATGGTTTCTAAGTTGGTGCTCTCATCTTTGGGTTGTTTCTTCGAAATCCTAACTTCATCTTCTCGGATCTTTACAAATCTGAGGCGAGATAAACCTATTTCATGTGTTTTCTTATGAAAAACCTCTGATTTTTGAACGATGTTTCATTTTCCTAAAAAATAGAGTTTCATGAAAACCTTATTCAAAACATTTTCTGATTTTAAAAACGTGCTTATTCTCTGATTATTATGTGTTTTGATCGATTGTGTTGAGTGTTTCCTCAACCCTAACTAGTTTATGTTGAAACCCTGATTTTTGATACTTCGTCTGGATTCCAAAGTTTCGTCCATGACTGTTTGCTACATGATTTTGCTGTGTGTTTAATTTTTATGATTATTTCTTCGTTTATTAGAATATCTTGTTATTTTACCCTAGTATGTCTTTATTAGGGGTTTCATACTCGATTCTCTATGTTAATACTCGATTCATCTGCTTGTTCATGGAAACCTATGTTATTTTATCTGTAAAATCATCATTATGTCAATCATTTGATTCCCTGGTTCACTATGATGATACCTATGTGCTGATTTTCTCAATTATGTCCATGTTTTACAACCTTTAATTATTTCTTGTCTTATTCTCTGATTTACCGTGTTACATATTGATTCTTTACTAGTTATTTCCTTAATTAAACTATTTATGTATTTACCCCTTATTACCTACTCTATACCTCAGTTATTTCATTATTTTTTAATTAACTACCCTATGCTTACTGGGCCTTGATTCTTTCCTTACTAGTCATGTACTGATTTTCTCTTGCCTTATATGATACTGGTTCTTACCGTTTGAATTAAACTCCCTTAACCTGAGGGAGTACTTTCCTTGATAGCTCACTGATTGATTCTGAGTTCCTTAATTACCATGTAAATATGATTCTTACCTTATTTTACTACCTGTTTTCAACTGTAAATACTCTAGTCTTTCACTAACATGGGCACGAACACACACACTGTTCAATTCTCTCTTACACACACACACATACTCTTTACTGTTCTTCTCTTGATTACCTGCTATTACTAGTCGGCTGCAAGCCAAGACTTGTTATTCTATTTGCCTATTCTTCATTATGTACTTGCTATCTTCTAACTGGTATGTCTTCAATTTATGTTTAAAGCTTCAAAACAATATGTTTCTTTGGGTATTTCGTTTCATCTTATTTCTAATTTGTTTTTACTTATGGTTTTATTGTTCTACTTGCAACTAGTTTGTATGCTTTGCTGCTTTAGTTCTTAATAACCTCCCCTTTAGCCTCAACATGTTACTACCCCCTTTGCATGCTTTAACATGATTCTGCTTCACTTCTGTCCTCTTTAATTCCTATACTACAATTGCACTATGTGTACTTAGTCTCCATGTAATCCTGAACACATGATGTCCCAGAACTTTCTCTGAACATGTATATGACTCTGCTTGTTGTATGCTTTTCCCTATGTGTTTCATGCTTGTCCCCTACCCCCCAGTCCCTGCTTATGATTGATGAACTTGGTTGGTTCTTGTTTCTTGTTCTATGCGTACTGTTCTGATCCTAAGAATCTGACTATCTTACCCTATCCCTTTTCAAATTGTTTTCACTAAACGAATTCTGTTATTTTTCTCCAAAGCTTATTTCAAACAAGTTATTTTCAAAAGCTGCTTTTCCTACTTAACTCTTTTCAAATCACATCCTACACTTCACTTTATTCTTAGACCCTTATGTTCTGCCCCCTTGTGTGAGCACTGCTTTGGGACCCTTGAGCTCCCTCTGAACTATGACACACTGAGGCTGGCACTTTCACACTGCACTTATTCTACTATGACATTGAAATCTGGGTGTGAGCATTGCCCGGGAGCCCTTGAGGTTCTTCGAAAACTTTGACACACCCGGATTATGAGAAAGGCTGTGAAATACCATATGGCAATGAGGTTCTGGAGGACTTGTTCCTATCTGCAGGCTCCCTATAGAATAGCTTCTTATTTTTTCTCTATTTCAATTCATGATCTGTGGTCTGTAATAACTTATTGTAAATAACTCTTGGGGGATGGATAGTGAAAAGGGAATGGGGTAACTATGCATGCTATAGATATAAAAGGGTAGAAACCATGCTATTAGGTTTACATTCCCTATGTGTGCTATAGAAATCTTGTTTAGGACTAACACGTGCAAAGAATATCGTGCATTAGAAATCATGCTCTCTAGGATTGCATGATACTGCTCATCATTTTATTTCAATATTGTTAGATCACATAGAAACTTTTGTTCATGGGATCAGTAATAACAATGGAAAATGCTATCATGTGATTATGTTCTTGCACTCTGAAAACGTAATCTAAATCCTGCCTTAAAATGAGCGTTAACAAATCCGTAATTATGTTTTACCATGATACGCGTAGAAATCTTGTTTTAGGTAAACAACTATTAAAATCCGTCACCTATGTTATTCCTGAAGTTATGCATGATGTTGTGATCCGGTATTCATTTAGAAATCATGTTTAGGCTATCATGCTGCATTAGATACCGAGGCTAAACGCTGCCTCCATCTGCATTGCATAAGGATACCATTCTGCCTTCCAACCTGCATAAGGCTACCTTTCTGCCTTCCGAGGTTAAGCTCTACCTCAACCCGCATTTGCATAAGGCTATCTTTCTGCCTTCCGAGGCTAAACGCTCCCTCCATCTGCATTTGCATCTTGCATAAGGCTATCTTTCTGCCTTCCGAGAGTGAATGCTGTCTCCATCTTCATTGCATAAGGCTACCATTCTGCCTTCCAACTTGCATAAGGCTACCTTTCTGCCTTCTGAGGTTAAGCTCTACCTCCACTCGCATTTGCATAAGGCTACCATTCTGCCTTCCCACTAAACGCTGCCTCCAATTTACTTTTCAAAAGCAACCACTGCTTTATCAAGAGTTATTTATTTCTCTTTCATTTCGGGCTAAGTTATGCCCCTTTAATTTGCAAGACAAAGCTCTGTCTTGCTAGCATCATAGTTTTTCATCTTCATGGGCTGAAATATCGCCAACCTATCCAAAGGCGTCATCGTTCGGAGGCACCATCTTCATATCCCGAGATCACCATGTCATGGCCTAAGGATCTCTTTTATCACCTTGCATATCATCATTCAAAGGCGTCATGGTTCGTAGGCACCATTCTCATGGCCTGAGATCATCATTTTCATGGACTGCGAATCCTGCATCAAGCAACTCATGGCCCAGGACGTCATGGTCTGAAGACGTCATCCTTAACCGTCCGAAGACATCATTCATGGTCCGACGAGGTATCATGTTTTAATTACCACAATATAAGCTCGTAGTGTTTATTTGCAGGTAATCCGGCAATCAACGGCCATCCCGACAGGAGAAGACCTGCTCCAATTCTCCTAACCATCCCCGTAAGTCGCTTGTTCACCTAACCATATACGTTGCGTCCGTCCTTGTAATACTTCATAGGTATACTTCGCCGACGACTCCTGAACTACATACAGCCTGATTCTTGTAAAACCAAGGATATGTAGGCAACTCAGAAACTAGGGTGCAACCTAAATCTCTTCAAATCATTTCACTCAGTCAAAATTGGCCATCATATCTTTACTCGACAACTCTTTCATCCTTCCCAGGTAAAGAGGGGCCGCTGTTGACACCCAATTTTTCCTCAAACTATTTTTTAATTTGCATATGTACCTTCAAAATCACTTTTTATAATAACTGATATTTTTCATAATTTTCTCATATTTTTTAGGAATTTATTTCTAATTTATCCAGCACTTTTATACCCAATAATTAATCGTAAATTGCATTAAAAATAGTTTCAAAATATTCCTTGGTTTAATATATCATTTTTTGATCCTATTATGATTTAATTATTTCTCAAATTAGCCAAATTGGCATTATTTGGCTATAATTGCAATAACTTTGCAATCATAGTCTGATTACATATTTTATGCTATTTTTACCAAATAATAAGTCATTTGTATTTTAAATACTAATTAATTACTTTAATTTCATCTACTAGGCATGAATTTCATTTTTTCTATAGTTATTAACCATTTTTATTAACTATTTACCTATTTCAAACGGGTATTTAACTAATAGCCATTTTGAACTTTTTTAATTGTAGCCTAATTAAACCCAATACCCCAATTAAATCAACCCAATTACCTAGCCCAAACCGGAATTTCTACCCAACCCAGACCCAAATTCCTACCCGGCCCAACCTAGGATCATTCTCGACCAATGATCAAATCTAATCAACGATCTAGATTAGACTTTCCTAAATTAAACCCTAACGACCTACCCCCTTCCCCTCATTTGACTCCTCTCACATTATATATCTATCTCTCCGTTTCTCTCTTGAGACTTCCAGTCTCGTCTTCTCCGATGAAAAGGGTTCGTCTTCTCCGGCTACCTCTCTTGCCAAAAACCATGGGTCCTCACCCCTCTTAGCTACATGGCTCCCTTCTAAACCGGGTATCACTATCCTGAGGTCCTCAGGAGATCCTGAAGCGGTTCACCTCACCACATGATTGTTCATGCCTTATTAGGCCACCCTTGGCATGTCCGAGTAATATCTTCCCATTTCCAGCCAAAACATATGGTTTCTGAGCCGATTTTCTCTCTTTTTGGGTTATCTCACTAAAACCCAAAATGTTGGCTCTCGATTTCTTAGTTCTATGACAGATCTGAATGTATTCTGAGCTATTTTGTTGTTTCCCTCAACAATTTTCCGATTTTTCTCTAAAGTGGCTCTTCGTTTTCAAATTAGGGTTTCCTAACCCCTTTTCAAAAATGGCTTTTCTCTTTGATTTTCTTATTTATCTATGATTTTCATTATGTTTAAACGTTTTCTCTTTTATCTAAGTTATTCTGTTGAAAACCCTAAGTTTCTTAGTTCTAATCCTAGGGTTCTGAGTTGTTTCTGATAATATGTTCTACTATGTTTACTGTTTCTCGTGAATACTCCTTGATTTTTGTGGTTTTACTCCATGTTTACCTATTAGGGTTTCTGACTATTCACTTCTTTGTTTATATCATGATTACTCTGTCGATTCGTAATGTGTTCTATATGAATCCCTAATGTTTTTTTATGATTTTTCCTTACTAGTCTTCTTATGGTTCTAATTCTTGTCTATTATCTGTTTATTGCACTTATTCTCATAATGTTATGTTAATTAGTACTATGTTCTAACTTAAATCCCTGATTTATGTGATTCTCTTACCCTACTTTGTGTATTCTTGCTTATGCTATGTTTGCTTCGTTTAGTTGCAATACTTTCCTTTGGTTAATATTGCCTTCTAGCGGAATCCCTGATTCCCTGTGATTGACATGCTTCGCTGATATTCCTGTGATATTCTTGACTGATTTTCTGACTTATAAAATATTTTCCTACCTTACTCTATAGTTGATTATGCTGCCAATGTGATTGTTAAGCATTTTTCCTTAATTGGATATTCTTTACCTAACCTAACTACTTGCCCTATACTTGTACTATGTGGAAATATTTCCTTATGTGTTATATTCCCATCTTATGGTATCTTGCCTTATTGGCTACCAGTCTATTACTATTTGAAGCTAACTCCATCAATTAAGAGAGTATCTATGCTGATTTTATACTAATTGATACACAGTCCCATAATTACTGATTGACTTTGGTTTTTACCTTATTTGCTACCTAGACTTACACTATATATATACCTTGCTCTTTCACTAACAAGAAACGGATAAACACTATTCTGAACTCTCTCTCACAACTAAACTTGCTCTCTCTCTCTCTCTCTCTCTCTCTCTCTCTCTCTCTCTCTCTCTCTCTCTTTGTGCTACTTGTCACTGGTTTGAATTAGCCGGATACAAGCCAAGGCTAGTTATTGGGTCTCTCTTAACTTTTGCTTTGGTATTACTGTTTCTCATACACTGGTATGTCCTAATTTTAGTTTAAGTTTCAAAAGCAATATGTTTCTTTGGTACTTCAATTCATCTTGCTCTTAATATAGTTTTACATATGGTTCTTGTTCAACCTGCAATTAGCATGTCTACTCTACTGCTCTACTAGCATGATTCTCAATGTGCCCTTTCCTTTAGACTCA
>ML299653.1:2038-20881 GCA_005239495.1 Nicotiana undulata | reverse complement strand
TATTTATAATTTCCCCCCCCCCCCCCCAGTATACCTCAATGTGATTCCGCCCCACTTATGATTCCTGGCCTACAACAATCTGTGACATAGGTTACTTAGTAATCCTGAAGTACATGATGTACCTACAACCCCTCAGTATCTCTTTGATTTTGAGTTTATGTGTGACTCTGCCTATTGTGTGCCTATCCCTATGTGCTTCATACCTAACCCCAGTCCCTCATCCCCTGTTTGTGATTGCTGAACTTGCCCTAGTTCCTGTTTCTTGTTATATGTGTGTTGTGTTGGTGTGTTGTCTATGCTGATTGCCTTACCTTTTCAAACTATTCCCCCTAAACCTCTCTTTTTTTCTCTCAAAACTGTTTTAAAACTATTTTACTTAAACTCTCTCAAACACCCTAAACTTTTACTATAATTTTAGACCCCTTAAGATCTGCCCCTCTTGTGTGAGCATTGACTTGGGACCTTGGCTCCCTCTGAACTTTGAGACACAACAAGTTGTCTCTTCCACACTACACGTACTCTATCTTGGCTATGAGATGCGGGTGTGAGCACTGCCCGGGATCCTCTGAGATCCTTAGGTAACTATGACACACCCGGATTATAAAAGGTTATGAAATAACAGTACATGTCATTGAGGACCTGGATACTTGGGCCTACTATGGAAGGCTCCCTATAATTAACTTCTTCTTTTTCCTATTTTAATTATGTAATTCATATTCAAAGGCTTGTAATAATTTGTAAATACTATTTTGGGGCTGGATAGTGAAAATGGGTGGGGTATGCATGCCATAATATAGTATGGGTAGATATCATGCTTCTCTAGGTTTATTTTTCCTATGTGCGTACTAGTAACCATGTCTAGGGATCAAGCATGCCATATATTTTGTCACTTATGTTGATACACCTGCTTTCCTTTCAGCATATCATCCTCACTTAGAAAATCCTGTTCATAGGATCAGTAATAACAATAAAAACTGCTATCATGCGATTCTGAGAATGTAATTTAAATCCTTCCTTAAACAAATGCGTTAACAAATCTGCAATCATGCTTTACCATACTATATACGTAGAGATCATGTTATAGGCAAACAACTATTAAAACCTGTCACTTATGCTGTTCCTGAAGCTGTGCAATAATGTTATAATCATGTAGTACACATAGAAATCATGCTTAAGGTAACAATCTTCCACTAAACCGGTCATTTCATATTTGCTGCATCTTCTGAAAGTATGTTAAAAATACTGTGATTTTATGCACTTAGAAGATCATGTCTAGGAATTCTGCATATAATCATTCTGCATCTCTGCCTACGCATATTAGATATCATGTTCATAGGATCATACTTAGCTTAAACACAGTCCCATGTTCTAAATAAAATGTCAATCAGCACTTTGTGCACATTTAGAATCACATGCTATTAATAATCTGGAATCCTTAACAAACTTGTACAACTGTTGCATGTTATTTTACACCTAGGCAAGCCTTAGGTAATCAATTAGAAGAGAATAAAAATTAGATCTATCTTTGTGATCATGTTTAATTACCATCATGCTAAAACCAGTAGGAAAATTGATTAGGACCATTTTTTTGAGTAACAAGGCATGTCTACATATCTGTTTTATATTCTAAACTCATTTAGGCACAATATCTTAGGTTCTAAATTAAAACACTGTCTTTACTTGTGTTTGCGTCGTATTGATTATGTGCATTATCTGCGGAGGTAAATCTGAGCCACTTATATGCTCCTATGTGTTTCCACTTGCTGCAGTCCTACGTGTTCTTTACTTTTCGCTATAGAATTTTACCTTTTAAACCTGAGGGTCTGCCTAGTACCTCCCTTTTAGGATAGTAGTCCCAACCTCCTCCAGGACTAATAGGAAGGGGCAGGTAACATCACGCAACAAAGTTCGTGACCAACACGCGCTTTAGTTACCTTTACGGGATGGGAAAGGGTAGAATATGGACATGATGACCGATGCGTTAATACCACGTGTAGCCCCTCTTTGAGGAGTGTCATACCGGGTATTGCATTGATGTGATCCATATTATCACAAACCTAGGACATCCTTTACTTTAAACGTTTAGATTTGAACTCTTTTCAAAACTTAGTCCTTCTATAACTGTTTTCAAACACCTTGTATGCTTAAGGACTTAAAACCCCTTTTATTTGAGCCCTTATTTGTTTGTTTGCTAAATCATACAAATTCACAAAAGATATTTGTCCGAGAACAACACTTGTGGATCCTGAGGGGTGCCTAACACCTTCCCCTTGGGATAATTTCAAGCCCTTACCCTATCTCTGGTTAATAACGTAGTTGTAAATGAACCCCTTAGGTGCCCTAACGCACCTTAAAAATCGTTAGGTGGCGACTCTCAAAAAACGCAAACACAATCCTATGATGACTGAATCTGAAGCAACGACCTCAGAACGGGCTGGAAGAGCATAGTACCTGGCCTGGCCTCCCCCTCTAGGGCGACCTCAACATCCCCGACCACCACCTCGAGCTGACTGAGGAGGTGGGGCAGTAGCTGGAGCTGGAAGAATAGTTGGAGGACCCAATGGAATACGTGGGACCTGATAAGTCTGAAGCGGTACACCCCTCCTAGCCCCGGGGCAATCTCTGATCACGTGGCGAGGGTCACCACACCCAAAACAACCCTCTCGAAGGACGTGACAACTGATCTTGACTCTAAACTGGCATGCTGGACTGGCTGGTGATAACACCTCGAGCAGGAGGTGCATATGACACTGGTGGTGCATAGTAAGGCTCCTGAGATCTAAGGGGTGCTGGAATACCGCTGGCTGCTGGAAGAGCTGAATGGACAGGACGACTCACAAATCCCCTACCATAGCGTGTCGTTGGTGCACGAACTCCTGAAAAATGACCAATCTCTCGAGACCTCTTGGCCTCTCTCTCTTCTCTGTCTCGGGCTAACATACTCTCAATCCTCCGGGCAATACTCACGGCCTGCTGGTAAGTGATATATATCTCCAACTCCCTGGCCATAATGGTCCGAATACTAGGGTGAAGCCCCTCAATGAAGCATCGAACCCTCTCTCTGATAGTGGCAACCAAGGCTGGTGCGTGATGAGCCAATTCACTGAAACAGACTGCATACTCTGAGACAGTCATGGTACCCTGGTGTAACTGCTCAAACTCTACACGCCAAGCATCCCTGAGACTATGGGGGACAAAATCAAGCAAAAGCATCTTGGAGAACTAATCCCAAGTAAGTGAAGCTGCCTCCTCCGGACTACTTAACTCATTGGCATGCCACCACTGATGAGCCGCTCCCCTCAGCTGGAAAGCGGTGAAAGAAACCCCACTCGTCTCCACAATACCCATAGTGCGAAAGATGCGATGACACTCCTCAAGAAAACTCAGAGCATCATCTGAAGCTAGTCCGCTAAAACCAGGTGGGTGGTACTTTTTGTACCTCTCCAGTCTGAGCTGCTCTGCCTCAGAAACAGCTACCCTGGTATCATGCTGAGCTGGAGCCGTTGGGGGCATAGGAATATACTCTAGAACCTACAAAATATGGACTCTCTGCTTAGGAGTATGGGCTGCGGGAGTCTGTGTACCTCCCCCGGCCAGAAATGTGGCTGGAGCTATCGAGAGTAGTCCCGCCTGAGACAGAGTGCTGAAGGCGCTCATGAATTGAGCCAAAGTCTCCTGGAGGGATGGAGTAATAGTAGGGACCTCTTGTTCCCCTCCAACTGTAGCTCCTGGGAGCTCCTCTATCTCTGCTATTACCGGTGCTCAGGCTGCACCGCGTGCTCGTCCTCTACCCCGGCCCCTACCTCTGGTGGCTCTGGTTGGGGGCTCGGGTGCCTGATCGTCAGTACGTCCGGTACGGGTCTGCACCATCTGTGAGCAAGAGTGGAATAGAGTTTTAGAATTTTGGATGACAGTAACTAGCGCGACAAGGAATTCCAAAGAATATGATTGTTCTTAACAGTTACATAGCATCTCGAATATAGATATGGACGTCTCCCCACTGATCTGCGAGACTCTAATAAATCGGCTTGTGACTTCTGCTCCTATGAACCTAGACGCTCTGATACCAACTTGTCACGACCCGATTTACCCTCCGGACGGTCTCGTGATGACACCTAGTCTCTACGACTAGGTAAGCCTAAATTGGTGGAAAAATAAATGCGATATATATAAATGACACAAAAAAATAAGAAGAAGACATATAACACAGCCGCTCGACATATACAATTTCACTTCCCAAAACCCAGAATGTCACAACTGTCACAAGCTCTAGACACTGAAGTATCGGAAATGTATAAGTCATCTATGCCTATACTAGAGTAGAAGGGGACTTTTGGGATTCTGCGGACGCGGAAAAATTACCTCACGGTCTCCTCAAAGCTGCTAAGTGACTCCTAGCCACAAAATTAGGTACTGGTACCTGGATTTGCACATGGAAGACATGCGCAGGAAAGGGCATGAGTACACCACCAATTGGTACCCAGTAAGTGCCAAGCCTAACTCCAGTCAAGTAATGACGAGGTCAGTTTAAGGCTCTACTGAATTTTTATAGTAAAACAGTTAAAAATTTGAACAGAGAGATATAATAAGCTAAGGCAAAAACAGTACAACAATGAGTTAAAAGAAAATAGAAACAGGGGGCCCTCGGCTCAGCACAACATATCTCATAATAGAAAATATGCAATGCAGTACAGGGGGAAAGCTCCCGGAATCTTGTCTGTAGTGCCAATTTAAATATGCAATGCAGTACAGGGGGGAAAGCTCCCGGAATCTCGTCTGTAGTCCCAATTTAAATATGCAATGCAATTGAATACCGAATACAGTTTATTTAAACATTTCAGGAAAAATCACGGGCAAGAATAAGGATAGAACTACCTAAACATGGTGCACATAGAAGCAATTAGGGGGAATTCATAAAAACAGGTAGACATGCTTATTCCTAATCTAGATTACCTAAATAGTGAAATAAACAATGAAATATGAGTAAAACAGTTTGTGTCATGTGAAGAAAAATGGAATTTTAGCAACCATGACCCGTGTACGTACTCGTCACCTTACGTACACGACGCCCAATCAACAAATAGTGTCAAAACAACCTAAGGGAAAGTCCCCAACACAGAGTTACACAAGCCACTTACCTCGACTGCACTACTCAACTCAAAACCACGCTTTTGCCACGAGTATCCGACTTCGGATGGCCAAAATCTGTTCAATTCGATTGCATAACGTAAATATCACTTTAAGGAATCAAAATAGCTAATAAGTTTGAAGCTCACACGCGAAATTAGGAAAATTGGGCAAAACATCCCCCGACCCACGTCTCAGAATCGGGTAAAAATCACAAATTCCGAACACCCATTCACTCACGAACTCACTCGAACAAGAATCATCAAAAAATCCAACGTGAAAATCTCCCTAACTTATCCGATTTCTACTTGGGGAACTTTTATCCCATTTTCATGATTTTTCACCCAAATTCATTGATTAGATTGAAGACATTGCCAGAGATTAATGATATATAAGTGAATTAAGGTTAGAATTCCTTACCTATGAATCTCCTCTTCAAAACCCACTGAAAATCGCCAAAATCCAAGCTCTAAATTGTTTTAGAAATTATAAGATTCAAACCCTTGGATTTGTATAAACAGTCCAGTGATTCTGCACCTGTGACTCTTGGACCGCACCAGCGATCCCTCCTGCGGTTGCTGGGCCGCATCTGTGGCTCCGCACCTGCGGATATTCGTCCGCACATGCGAGCATGGAAACCCCTGACCAAACTCCGCACCTGCGAGCCTCACTCCGAACATGTGGAAAATCCATCGCAGGTGCGAGACAGCGGAACCAACAATGGTTCAGCCGGTTTTCCAAATTCAAAATCACCCGTTGAGCATCCGACAAATCCCCGAGGCCCCCGGGACCTCAACCGAACTTCCCAACCTGTCCTAATACCCCATTCAAACTTAGTCGGGCCTTTAAAACACATCCCATAAAATGAAAATCACCGATTATGCACGGATTCAAGCCTAAGAACTTATGATATTTCCAAATTTCACAACCGGTGCTGAAACACGTCAAAACTATTCCGAATGAACTCAAATTTTACAGATATGTCATAAATGACACTACGAACCTACAACCACTCTCAGAATTCTATTCTGATCCCGATATAAAAATTTCACCTATCGGGCGATATCGCCGAAATTCCATCTTTCGCCAATTCAAGCCTAAATCTACTACAGGCCTCGATACCACATTCCGAACATGCACTTAACCTCAAAATCAACCAACTGAGCTGACGGAGTCGACGAAATTCTATTTCGGATCCGTCTTCACACAAATCCAACCATGGTCCGATTTCTAAAGCTTAATCTCACATACAAGGACTATGTTTCCAAAATATCTCTGCAGTTCACAACCAAATGTTCCGGCAAGTCCCAAAAGCAGAAATAAACATGGGAGGAATAGTTATTAGGGGATCAGGGTGCTAACGCTCAAAACGACAGGCCGGGTCGTTACACGAATCTTGATCTAACTTGCTCGAATGTAATCATAACTAACTCAATATCATCAATTAATGCTAAAATAACTAACTTTATTGAAAAATATGATTTTTCCTAAGTTTTCTAAAAAAAAGTGAGAACCCAACCTCGGGCCCGCTTGGTCTAAACTCGGGGCTCATACCAAATTACATTTACCTATTCACCCACGAACCCAAATATACAATTACTTTCGAAATCCGACCTCAATTCGATGTAAACATTCGATTTTTACATAATTCCCTAATTCTACCCAAACCCTCAATTTTTACCATGAAAATTCTTAGTTTGTTTTATTAAAAAGTGATGAAAAACAATAAGGAATTGAAAGAGTAAAGTTTAGAATTGATTACCTATGACTTGGGGATGAACTTTGGTGAAGCAATTCGTTCCTAGGGCTGTGGGGTTCGAAAATATGAAGAAGATGAACGTCTGCCCGTTTTTTCTACTGTTTTTAAACACTAGACAGTGATTCTTTGCGTTCGCGTGCCTTGGCCGCATTTGCATAGGCCTAATCCCCTAGGCCTACACGTTCGCGAGCCACATGCCGCCTTTACACAACATTAAGCTACCCATCCCCCAGATCCCTTCCTATTCTATGCAATCGCAGCTGAACTGGTGCGTTCACGTAGAGTAAATTCCCCAGGCTTCGCATTCGCACCCTAGGTCTATGCGTTCGCATAGGGTAAATAACCTCCCCTTTCCCCAGGTCCCAACTACACTATGTGTTCGCATTTGGGGGGTGCATTCGCATAGAATAAAACGACCCCCAACATTTTTATCTTATGCGTTCGCGTTCAAAGGGGTGCGAACGCAATGCATTAAATAGCTGTGCAGCAGAAACAACAATGACAACAGATAGTTTAAGTGACAAATCGTCCCGTGGCCTATTCGAAACTCACCCGAGCCCTCGGGGTTCTAAAGAAAACATGCACGCAAGTCTAAAAACATCATCCGGACTTGCTCGTGCGATCAAATCATGAAAATAACATGTATAACTATGAATTAAACCTCAAAACTCATCATTTTCCTCAAAAACACTTAACGTTCATAACTTTTCAACCGGATACCCGAATCACGTCAAATAAACTCCGTTTTCACCAAATTTCACAGTTAACCTTTAAATACAATAACAAATATGTACCGGACTCCAGAACCACAATACGGGCCCGATACCAATGGTTTTAAACAGTAATTCTTTTCTTTATTTCATAAATATTTCAGCAAAAATAATTTCTTTCAAAAATTGATTTCTAAGGCTTGGGACCTCGGAATTCATTTTCAGGCATACGCCCGAGTCCCACATTTTACTGCGGACCTCCCGGGATCGTCGAAACACATATTCGAGTCCGTTTTGTCAAAATATTGACCAAAGTCAATATTAATCAAATTTAAATTCAAGAATTTACTATTTCTCATATTTTCACATAAAAGCTTTTCGGTTTCATGCTCGGACTGTGCACGCAAATTGAGGTATTTAAGTTTTGTCTTTTTTGGATATTAAGCATTGAACGGAGTCTAAATTTATAAAATGACCCCTTGGGTCATCACATTATCCCTTTTCACTCCCTCACTCTATATAAATACTCACCTTTTTTTCATTATAGACATATAGAAACACGAAAATACACAGACACATAGACACAGAAAAATTTCCTTAAAAAATCACTATGTCTGCCTTGAGTCTTTTGCGTTTCAAAAACTTCTTGAAAACCAGCCTTTGATGTTTCAGAAACAAAAAAAAAACATTACTTTCCTTTTTTTCAAAATCCTGATATTTTCCCTACTCTACTGGGATTTCAAGTTTCAGTCGAGAACTTTTGGTTTTCTACTTGGTTCATTGTTGCTGATTTTACTCAAGTTTTCAGAGACATATTTTCTCTTTGTTTTGTTTTCTTGTTGCTATCAAGGTACTATCCTCAACAATGTAAAACTTCAGTTTCTATCATGACTAAGATTTCTATTTGTCAGAAATGGTGTTTGGTTTGAATGTGGTTTTAGGCATGAGTTAGATTACTGCCTTAAAAATATTGATTGAAGTGTGTTTATGTTAGAAATTATGTGCAAATCTGTGATAAGTTGGTCCTTATATTATTCAAGTTGTGTCGTGTCACGACCCAAATTCCCAACCTTAGGGATCGTTATGGCGCCTAACACCACACTTGCTAGGCAAGCCAATGTTAGAACTTGATTCACTATTTTCCTTAGAATATTTACTTAAATACAATAATACAATTTAAAATAAACTAAGTCTAATAAATTCCAACGAATAATCTCATGAATAAAATAATAAACGAATAAATAACCGATCCACGAACTAAATATATATAAGTCTAAGACTACCCTAGGGCTGGTGTCACAATTCACGAACTTCTAAGAATACTACAAATAATGGGCTGAAAGAAATAATATATCTATTTTTGAGTAAAATAAAACAGTCTCCATAAAACTAAGAGAAGACTCCAGGAATCTGCGAAAGCCAGCAGATATACCTCGTGTCTCTGAATGATGAATGACCGCTACTAAAGGCTCTAACGCTGGCCGGTACCTTCATCTGCACAAAAGAGTGCAGAGTGTAGTATTAGTACAACCGACCCCATGTACTGAGTAAGTGTCGAGCCTAACCTCGACGAAGTAGTGACGAGGCTAAGGCGAGGCAATTATAACATGACATGTAACACCATATATATAATAAAGCAAGAAATAAATTCTAAACTAAACAAAACAATAAACTATAGCAATAAATGAAATAACCCAGCCACCTCTTTCCAGATCTCAGCTATAACCAATTCTCACATAAGCTTCCACATTTCAAATTTCACTTTTAAAATAACCTTAGGTGTCGAATAGGAGATAAACATTAGAGTAAAATAGAAAGATTTTCGTTCCTTGTATTTAAAAATCAATAAAACATAAATATCTCCCTTATCTCTCCTTGTTGCGGTCTGCAACCCGCTCCCACCTATCCACCCTTATTCCTCCTCTCCATATACAAATATCACCCTTATTTCTCCTGTTGCGGCGTGCAACCCGATCCCACCTGTCGGCGCTACTTTTAGCCCTTTCAAGAATGAAGGCCCTCGCGATACTCTGCGTTAACACTCCCAAATCTTGAAATCCTAACCACAATTTTAATGATAACGGACGGCGAAAGCATACAAAGATAGTGAGGCTTCCATCACTTAGATTTACGGAGATAGGGCGCACCACAGATACGATAAGAAGCACCCCTCAATCGATAGGTCAAAGACAGAAAGATAGCACCAACGACATCTCAAATATTTGAGAAAATCGGGGTCTTTTCCACATAATAGAGTCAACCAAAGACTGGAGCATCTTAGCAGACACTGGAGAGAAATCCCTAGTAACTTCATCGCTCAAAAATGATTTGGCGAACTCCAAAATATGACTTATAATAAATAATCTTTCAAATGGGAGACTTATCACTCCTTGTTGCGGCGTGCAACCCGCTCCCACCGGAAAATCATATCACTTTTATTTATAAAGATTTCACAATTTAACGTCAATGTCTTTCACAATGTTTTGTCTCAACAATAGTAAACAATAAACTGTACTAGTCATAACTTCATCATTTATCATTTTACAATTAAACCAACCATAATATATACTAAAACATTGTCAACCAGTTTCCCCTTTTTCGGTATCACAATGAAGCCAAAGTATCAACCAACACTTTCAAAAATACTTGAAAACAATACTTAAAAGCAAGTTAACGAAACCAAGTATGCATGTATGCATCAATGATCATAAAACAATTAAGTCAGGGATCAATTAAATTGGAAACGGGGAAGGGATCATGTTTAACAGATAATTTGATGGTGCATAGATACTCGTCACCTCACCTATACACCACTCACATGCAAATTCGCATAGCAATTAGGTTGGGATTCCTATTCTCTCAAGTCAAGGTTAAACCAAGCACTTACCTTTAAATCGCATGCCACTCACTCCTCAATTATAGCTTTTTCTTTTGAATTCACCTCCAATACACTCGAATATAATCATAATTAGCTTAATATCATTAATTAATGCTAAAAGAAGTAACTTTACTGAAAATTATGCTTTTTCCTAAGTTTTCTCAAAACAAGTTAAAACCCGACCCCGATCCTACTTGGTCCAAACTCGGGATTCGGACCAAATTACGTTTACCCATTCACCCCAGAGCCCGAATATGCAATTAGTTTCGAAAATCTGACCTCAATTTGAGGTAAAGATTCTATTTTTACAAAATTCCTTAATTCTACCCAAACCCTCAATTTTTACCATAAGATTTCGTGATTTCTGATTTACAAGTGATGAAAAACATTGGGTAATTAAAAGAGTATAGTTTAAAATTTATTACCAACACTTTGGGGATGAAATTTGGTGAAGAAAATCGTCTCTAGCGCTTGGTAGTTCGAAAAATGGTGAAAGAAAAGGTTATGTCCGTGTTTAACACTGTTTTAAATTTAGCTGAGCAGGCCTTCATCGCATTCACGTGGGCCTGCCCGCGTTCGCATAGGGTAATGGGCCAGTGGTCTTCGCGTTCCCACGAGGCTGGACGTGTTCGCGATGTTTTACTAACTAGGCCCTCCGCGATAGCGGCCCAACGGTCGCGTCCGCATAGTAGAAGTCTGGCTCCTCCCTTAGGCCCAATTTACCCTCTGCATTCGCGTAGTCCAACACGCGTTCATGAAGCTTTAACTGCCAGTACTTCGCATTCGCGTGAGGGTCTACGCGTTCACATAGAACAAAACGACCCCAAACTATTATACTCTACGCGCTCGCGACTGGGGTAACGCGAACGCGATGAACAAATAATTTCATACCAGATAACAGCAAAACAACAAACTTTTGTAAGTGTAAAAAATCATGTGGCCTATCCGAAACTCACGCGAGCCCTCGGGGCTCTAAACCAAATGTGATGACCCAAAGGTTCATTTAAAAATTCAGACCCAATTCTAGGCTTATTAGCCATCAAAAGACTAAGTTCAAATACATCGATTTACGTGCGTAGTCCAGGCGTGAAACCAAAAAGCTTTTATGTTAAAGGATGAGAAATAGAGATTTCTAGAGTTAAAAATTGATTATAGTTGACTTTGGTCAACGTTTTGAGTAAACAGACCTGGATCGGTATTCCGACGATCCCGGGAGGTCCACAATAAAATATGGGACTTGGGCGTATACCCGGAAATGAATTTCGAGGTCCCAAGCCTTAGAAAACAATTTTTGAAGAAAATTGTTCTACTAGTTAATTCAAGAAATAAAGAAATAAAATAATATATGAAATATATGATATCGTGCCCGTATTTTGGTCTCAGCGCCCGGAACAAGTTCGTTATGTTATGTAAGTCCTATCTGTGAAGTTTTATGAGAATCGGAGTTGATTTGGTGTAATTCGGACATCCGGTTGAAAAGTTTGAAATTTGAGTATTCTTGTGGAAATCTTGAGTTTTGAGGCTAAATCTGTAGATTTTGATGTTATTTTGATGATTTGATCGCACGAACAAGTCTGTATGATGTTTTTAGACTTGTGTGCATGTTTGGTTTGGAGACACGAAGGCTCGGCTGAGTTTCCGGTAGGCTACGGAGTGTCTAGGCTTAGAAAAATACCCCAACAGCTGAACATTTGGCGTGCATGCCTCAAATCTCGCAAATGCGAGGTCGGGATTCACAAATGCGAAGCCAATGGCCAGACTCTGATCTCGCAAATGCGAGGTCCTGGGTCGTAAATGCGAAGGACCCTGTTCGCAAATGCGAGGTCCTGTTCGCATTTGCGATAATTCTCCAAATGGCCCAGAGTTCGCAAATGCGAACTCCAGTTCGCAAATGCGAGACCCGCAACCTATTATATCATCTTTTTGATGGGATTTTCACTTCTTTTCCAAATTTTTAAAACCCTAAACCTCCATAGACGATTTTCTAAAGACCCAAACTTCTCCAAATCATTGGTAAGTGATCTCTAACTAAATTTCTTTCAATTCCCAACAACTTTTAACAAGAATTCAACCAAAAATCTAGAGTTTCATGGTAAAAATTTGGGTTTTGGGGTAGAACTTAGGAATTTCAAATTTTGGGGAATTGGACGTTGAATTGAGGTTGGATTCCAATACAAATTGTATATCTGTGCTCGGGAGAGATTGGGTAAACGGGTCTTGGTCCGAACCTCGAGTTTAGACCAAGCGGGTCCAGGGTCGATTTTTGAATTTGAATAGGAAAACTTAGGAAAACCATTGTTTTTCAGTAAATATGATTCCTTTAGGCTATGATTGATAATATTGAATAAATTGTGATTAGATACGAGCGGATTAGAAGCAAATTCTAAAGGAAGGGCAGTGTTAGAGCAGTGCAGTGCTTGTTAGATCGAGGTAAGTGCTTGGTTTAACCTTGACTTGAGGGAATAGGAATCCCCACTTATTTCCTATGTGAATTTGCATGTGTGTGGTGTATAGGTGAGGTGACGAGTATTTATGCACCACCAAATGGTCTGTTAAACATGGTCCTTTCCGTGTTCCCAAGTTAATTGATTCTTGGCTTAATTGTTCTATGTTCATGATTGTTCCTACGATTACTTGGCCTTATTCCGTTGTTGTTAAATATTGTTGTGATTATTGTTGAAAGACTATTGGTTGTTTATTTGGTTCTCTTGTGGTACAAAATGGTTGAGTAGTTTGACATTGTTTATACGAGGTATATATATATTTGTGTTCCTGTTTGTTCCATTTTTGATAATATTGAGGAAGTTATGAGAATTGCAGTTTAACTGTTTTATGATTGTTGACGTTTACGTGGCTATTTGATTCCAATCTATTATTGCAAATTGTTGCTGCAAGTGTGTTAAAAGTGTTGGCTATTCTCTTGATTCTATCATAGTACATAAAGATTGAGCTGGGTTGACAGCGTTACAATGTTTACATATATTCTGGTTGGTTTTATTGTGAAATGATATTGGTTGAAGCTTATGAGCTATACTGTTTTCTGTTTGAAATTTGTTGAAATAAAAGTGTTGTGAAAGGCTTGGCCTGACTGTGAAAGTGTTTGATGAATAAGCAAAACTGATTGTGATAAGGGGGTTGTGATAAGGGTGGATAATTGATGGTGATAGTATGTATAGGTGGGATCAGGTTGCACGCCGCAACAAGACAATGATAAGGGAGAGTATGCATGATACTGTTTATAAAATAAAGGCTGGAACACTCATTGTTTTATTGTCATTATTTCATATTCTGCTTTTACTGTTATTTAAAGAGAAACTTGTTATGTTTACAATTGTCGAGACATAAATATTGTGAAAGGCTTTGACTTGAAAGGCGGTGATAAGGGGGTTGTGATGAGGGGGATGTGATAAGGGTGGATAATTATTTGTGATATGGGTGAGTAAATTGATCGTGATACGGGTGAATAAATTGATATGATATGTCAGGTGGGACCGGGTTGCACGCCGCGACAAGGAGCAATAAGGAAGGACAATTATATTTTACCGATTTTCAAAGAAAAACAAAGATTTGAAAACTACTATTTTGTATTACTATATTATATAATTTGGCACTACTTCTATGTAAAGTTAAAAGTTTGGAAACTTGAAAATTATTTGAGAGTTTGTTATAGCTGAGGCCTGGAAAAGGCGGCCGAGTTATTTCATTATTTTTGCAGTACTTAATTATTTGTTTAGATTTCCTTCTTGCTTTATATTTATTGTCTCAGTTATATTTTTTTTCTTGTTCGTGTAAATTGGTTTTATTGCGTTATTGTATATATTATTTTCACAGGTTATATGTTGTTAATGCCCCGCCGTAGCCTCGTCACTACTTCGTCGAGGTTAGGCTAGGCACTTACTCAGTACATGGGGTCGGTTGTACTGATAATACACTCTTCACTCTTTTGTGCAGACCCGGGTACTAGCCAACAGTAGTGATTTTTGAGCAGCCACCTATTCATTAGGAGGCAGATCCCGAGAGTCTTCTCCTATTTTTATAAAACTGTTTTAGTATATTCAGAACAATTACATTATTTCTTTCAGCCCAGTATTTGTAGTATTCTTTAGTAGTTCGTGGATTGTGACACCAGACCCTGAGGTAGTTTTGAGTTACTTATATAATTAGTCCGTGGATCGTTTTATTCAATTGTTTGTTCGTTATATTTGGAATTAACCGTTCAAAGTCGTTAGATTTAGTTTATTTTGGGAATTGTTTTGTCATGATTAAATGGTTAATTAAAGAAGCTAGTTAATCGAATTCTAACATTGGCTTGCCTAGAAAGTGTGGTGTTAGGCGCCATCACGATCCCTAAGGTTGGGAATTCGGGTCGTGACAAGTTGGTATCAGAGCACTAGGATACTTAGGTCTCATAATTCACGAACAATCTTGGTAGAGTCTGAAGGATCGGTACAGAGACGTCTGTACTTATCTCTCAAAGGCTTTGAAGTTAGGAACAATTTCACTTCTATTCTACTCTATCGTGCGAATTAATTGTACCATTGATTATTGAACTTGTCTATTCTTATCCTCTTACAAATATCGACAACACACAAAGCATTTACATCCGGACAAGAGATGAAGCCCCAATGACAGCTACGATTAGCAGAAGAGGCAGAAGCAGAGCTTAGTTTAAAGTTCGAACATCAGCACCTATTGTACAGTCTCAAATGGATCTAGACGCGGAGGTTCTAGCTTAGTCGGTACATGTTGGACTAGTCCATATCCCAGAAGGATTTATAGCTACTCCAGTATTGCATAACAAGGGAATAGTTGAAAGCAACGGAGTTGATTTATATGAGCTGTGAAGTTTAATATTGTGAATTATAAGAAATTGTGACCTATGGCTTCGTGCCTAGTAGGGAAGTCCATTTTCAAGGAATAAATTTCGGGGTCATGTGTTATATCGGTTTTGGCTAGAAATGTATAAGGCCTGAGATTTTGCAAGAGATAAAGCTGGGACTTGCGATATGTCCGCCTCCTTAATAACCATATACCTCAGTACCAAAAGAGTTATTCAAACAACTTTAAATCTACAGAAGGTCTACTCAGCGTGGAAGTCACGGTTGTGGATTTTGGGGTGCACCAGAGGGAGTACAGTGGCTGACAAGCTTCTAGACTATATGGTTCGTGCCAAGGTTTATATGTATAGATATCTACCTTTGGGGTCATTGTGCATCAATAAGTATGAGAGTTATCCCATGGAATAACGAAGGGTACATGAATAAGTGGGGTAGCTCAGCGGCGTTGAGTCAACATGGTAAAGGAGAAATTGGTCGCTGGTGGTTGAGGCAAGCCTACGAAGAGGACGACCAACTAGTGCAACATCAACTATTTGACTAAGTTCTCATAATGCTTTTGAAAGAGTTTGTTTCTCGAATATTCCATTTTTGCGTGGCGCTTAGGGTTTGAACGATTGTGTCAGGTCACTATGACAATGTCAGAGCATGCCATCAGGTTTGATAAGTTAGCCTGTCATACTCCTACTTCGATTCATATAGCCAGAGAGAAGGTCCACAGACTCATTAAAGGACACAATTATGATTGTAAATTTTTTGTGCGTTTCAGGGTAAGTTGATACTTTATCGCGGCTAGTGGTAGAAATTGTCTTAGACTTAGGAGAGTCATATCTCATCAGTGCACTCAGGATACGTGCCCCGTTGCAGTTACAACTCAACTACATGACCAGCTAAGGAAAAAGGGGTCGGAATGTCGAAAGTGGAGGTTAGATTCCTAGAGCTGGAGACCCAGCCTGTTGATATATTTTCTATGGTATGGTTGAGGTCGTTACATTAAATGGTGTCATTTCAAGAAAAATATCTAATTGTTATAGGGTGATGATTTCCTGAACGTAATTCGGTTATGCGTATGTTATCAAATTCTTCTAATATGCTCCACTCTCGGGTGAGATTCGTAACTCTAAAAATCTACTTCTGTGAATGTTGGTATGGAGAAATTCTATGGGGATAGCTATGTCCATCTTTACGTGTTGTAATATTTTTTTAACGGAAAATATTTAAAGGAAGGGAATGGAATATTTCGATTGGCACGATACGCATGTTGCTTGTGATTCAGAATTGAGGACGAGATCCTCGCATTGTAATATGATTTGAGATGTTTAAATCGGGCTACGAGCCGCAGAGGGAGTTACGTAAGGACGAGGTCCTGGTGATGGAAATTCTTGCGTTTAAATTCTCTCTTGTGAATTAAAATTTTGTTATAGTACTGTCATGCCTGTTAGGTTGATTCAATAATTTATGTATAAAAAATAACGATAATAATCATAATAAATGAATAAATAGTAATAAAAGTACTACTACTAATAATTAATTAAATAAATAAAGAAATAAACTAACTAATTAACTGTGCATAATTTTCCAATCCGTGTTATAGTTATTGAGATTTGACCGACGAGGTATGTGTCGCCCGTGTGGCGTTAAATGAGACATGTTAAGTCGGGTATATAATTATGAGGTCTTTATGGCTGGAGGCAGGGACTTGTCGCGCCCCCTAAAATGGAATGCTGAAAAAAGTGTACATAGAACCTAGGGGGCATGGCATTTAATGCATGATATGCTCTGCACATGTGAGTCATAAACATGAATTTTGCGCACTAAAGAAATGTAAACCTAAGAACATGGTTTCTACCCTTTGATGTAACATGCATAGCTACCCTTCCCTTTTTCACTATCCATCCCCAATATTTGTTTACAATAAATTATTACAAATATTATCAATGAATTACATAAATAGATAAGAAAAATAAGAAGTTATACTATAGGGTGCCTTCTAATAGGCCCAAATTTCCAGAATTCCAATGCCAAGAGATGTTTCACAGCCTTTCACATAATCTGGGTGTTTCAGAGTTCCCTAAGGACCTCAAGGGATCCCAAGCAGTGCTCACATCCAGATTTCATAACCATGGTTGAGTAAGTGCAGTGTGGAAGAGCCAGCTCTAATGTATCAGATTTTAGAGGGATCTCATAGGGATCCCAAACCAGTCACACATTAGAGGGGCAGAACTTAGATGTCTAAGAGTAGAGTGAGAGTGCTTGACATAGTTTTTTTTTAAAAATGATTTGAGTAGGAAAATAGTTTAAACAAGAAATACTGGTTTGAAATGAGTTTGGCAAAAACAATAGAGAAGCAGTTTGAAAAAGTAAGGTAATCAGAACAAACAGCAAACCAATCTCAGGAACATGTTCAGTAGCATACATAGAATAAAGAACTGAGACAAGTTCAGCAACCACAAACAGGGTGATGAGAAATTGGGGACAAGTATAGAGCATATAAGGGTAAGCACATAGTAGGCAGAGTCACACATAGGTTCAGAATCAAAGAAATCCTAAGGGCTTCAGGGATTAAGGTAGCATGCATTTCAAACTAACACAGGAAAGCTTAGGCTAGTAATCAGAACAGGATAATTGAAGTAGAATCTAAAAGGGGATACAAGCATGCTAAGCCTAAGGGAGGGGATGCATAACATGCAAAGGGAACAATGTAACCAAGCTAAGTAAAAACTTTACAGCAGAACCACTGTCACGACCCGTTTCCGGGTTGTGATGGCGCCTGTCGTGGAACCAGGCTAGCCAACCGTTACAACAATACTCAATTCGTTTATTAGAGAAATTTACTCATTTTTGGCTCAACTCATAGAAATACGGAAATTTTTAATCATTTAAAACAGTCTAACAGAAGAAGTAAGCTCCAACAATCAAACTAGGATCTGGAGTCACGCAGTCAAGAGCTACTAACATCAATACAACTGAGAAATAATACTGAAGTTTTAAGTTTCAAATTTCTAATACAGAAGGGAAAATAAGGAAAAGAGGGACGGGACAGCGAACACCAGCTGCTACCTCGTCGGCTTTGAGAGATAAGCTTCTATCACCGATCCACGCCAAATCTCGGTGCACCTGGATCTGCACACATAGTGCGCAGGTAAGTAACGAAAACAACCTACGGTCTGAGGAGGTAGTGACGAACTCAACCTCCGAAATTACAATTCAGATAACGAATGTTTCAGAAATAACCGAGAATATCAGTGACAATCATGTTATGTAAATGACCCTAGAACTTGGTCACAATTCGTGAATAACAAATAAATGCCATGTATGTAGCATGCAACTCTCACAGGTGGTCCTCTCGGTACACATCATTGGCCATTGGCCCAGGGAAATACATCTTGTAACATGTACGACGTGGTGACTCAGTCACTAAGTACCAAGGGAGCAGGCCAATTCAGCCTTTCGGAGAAATCCATCTCCGGGATATCATACTCATCCATAATTTGTACCAGGGAAATCCATCCCTCCATATCTCATAAACAGTAT
>ML299652.1:0-27193 GCA_005239495.1 Nicotiana undulata | reverse complement strand
GGGTTATTATATATTATTTTAAAACTATACGAGTGAAATAACTTAATAGTCAACCTTTGAATGTAGTGAAGTATGCAACTGTTTCAGGTTTGGTACTAATCTTTTATTTAGCTCCATTGCCGCAGCAATATGCATCACCTACACATGAAAAAGAATAACCATTACTAAGAAGTCAGCATAATTTTGTAAAAAGAGTAGCAACATATCTTGCAACAAAAGTAACATTAAAGGAGGCTTACCGTAGGAAAGGTATCATTTGAAGATTGCGATCTATTTACATGGTCATTTGGATGCACATGTTTGTCACCGCGCTTATGGCCAAGTATTTCAGCTGCTCGGTTTGCAATAACCTGAAGATATTTAGTGGCGTTTGGACATAAGAATTGTAAAATTCCAAAATAGGGTGAAAAGAATTTTCAAGTGAAAATGGTATTTGAAATTTAGATTCGTGTTTGGACATGAATATAATTTTGGGTTGTTTTTGAAGTTTTGCGAGTGAAAATTTTGAAAAACAGCTTTTTGGAATTTTTCAAATTTTCGAAAATTTCCAAAATGCATCTTCAAGTAAAAATTGGAAATTCTAACAAACGCTGATTCGGGAAAAAGTGAATTGTTTTTGGAAAAAAGGGAAAAATTTCTTATGTCCAAACGGGCTCTTAATAATATATCATTAGAAAGGGAAAAACATGAGTTCATGACAGATCAACTTTTTACCATTATCCAGTTGGTAAAAGGATGATCATAAGAAGATAAATGAAATTGTTCCCAACTTCCTCAAAAGGTCCAGAAGACATATATTGCAATCTATCTAGGATCTGAAATATTTTAGCTACCATAGAAACACTGAAAACACATAATGCATATGCAACGCTAGCACAACTGTTTAAGTCTTGGAGATAGCCAAATTTCAAAAAGCAATGCTTTCCGGTGCAATCAAAGGAACAACCATAAAAGGGAGTAATATTTCAGTGTCTTATCTAAACCACCAGAAGCTAACCAGTAAATGCACTTAAAGTTTTAAGAGGCAAAATGTATGTTCATGTAAAATTACTATCTGAGCAGCTTTCATCTATCGGATTTCTGCATAATATATTTATCTATAGGATCCTATGGGAGCTTCTTAGAGATCCTACGAGATATAGAAGGTTGGTTGGCAAATTGAATTACCTCAAAGTGACTAGACCTGACATTTCTTTTCCGATGAGTGTTGTAAGTTAGTTTATGGATTCTCCCTGTGATAGTCACTAGGATGCAGTTGTTCGCATTCTTCGGTATATAAAGTCAGATCCAGGCAAAGGATATTCGAGGATCGAGCAGATTGCTGGTACACAGATGTTGATTGAGCATGATCACGTTATGATAGACATTCTACGTCTGGATATTGTGTTCTAGTAGGAGGTAATTTGGTCTCTTGGAAGAGCAAGAAACAGAATGTAGTTGCTCGATCTAGCGCCGAAGCCGAATATCGGGCCACGACTATGGCAACGTGTGAGCTAGTTTGGGTCAAGCAGTTGCTCAAGGAGTTGAAGTTCGGAGAAATCAGTACTTGCTGGAACTGGTGTGTGATAATCAAGTTGCTCTTCATATTGCGTCAAATCCAGTGTTCCATAAGGGGACTAAACACATTGAGATCGACTGTCACTTTGTCAGAGAAAAGATACTCTCGGAAGATATTATTATAAAGTTTGTGAAGTCGAATGATCGGTTCTCGTATTAGTTACATCTATAACAAGCTTGGTACATATGATTTATATGCACCGGCTTGAGGGGGAGTGTTGAGTAGTTACTCATGTATAGCGTTCCACATCGGGAAGTAGATACCTATTATTATGTAATCACTGTATATAAATAGGGCATTGTACAACACTTTAGATAATTGATAATATTTTTTCCCATGCTTTCTCACAAGATTATTTCTGGACCTGCTAGAAGCAAATTAATAAGGCTCAAGCTTAGAACAAGCCCTCATAGGACCTGCAAGTTCATGAACTTCTGATTACCTCGTTAGCGTTCATGTTACTTTGAGTGCCACTACCAGTTTGCCAAACCACCAAAGGGAAGTGGTCATTCAACTTTCCTTCTGCAACCTCTTCAGCAGCTTGCATTATTGCTTTTCCAATAGATCGGTCAAGGCCATATTCCATGTTCACCTGCAATATCATAACTACAAGTTAAAATAAGACCAAAACAACTGCTGTCAAGCATTACCACATACTTGCTATACCAAAATTTTGATAAGATGAAATAGATAAAGAAGAAGTTACCAACTGTTTAAGAAGGAAACATCATTACAGATTAACCAACCTTGGCGGCACACTTTTTGAGAATACCAAATGCACGTATGATTGGCTCAGGCATTCTTTCACGCTCACCCCCAATATCAAAATTTTGCAATGATCTTTGAGTTTGTGCCCCCCATAACCTGGAGGAGATACAAAAAAGACATAAAAAATACAATGAGAAGGAAACTCAAGATGGTGTAGTTGCACACTTGGAAGATAGCCCATAAAGTCTGCCCTTATGGAGAATAGGATTGACTACAGAATATTGTAACACTTAAAGAGATAATTTCAAGAGCAACCTGATATTTCACACCTATTACCAGTTCTCTAGTTCATCAATGTCAAACGTACAGAAAGAGCAGAGAAGAGAACCAACCCTGTAAATGTAAAGAGACACGTGGTGCACTCTAGGTGCACCCTAAAGGACTTTAACACACAATTAATCATTCAATATTCAATCGCCAATGGCTCAATCCTATATTAATTTGGCTTGAGTATACGAACACTCTGTCCCCATTTATCTCAACAGTTTGATAATTATTTTATATTGACCGTCAACTTACTATGATCCTCCTTCTATATTCATTTTTTGATTTGACTATGCTTTTCAAAATTTCAGATTAACACGACAAGAACATGTAAAGAGCTCAGGTAAAATATTAAACATGTGAAAAGGGGGAAGCATACTGAATAAAGGAAAAAAATAGAGAGAAAAGGAAAGCACGAACTTGTCCGATGGAACGAGAATGGGACCAAATGTGTCTGTTTCCTCCCTGAAAGAGGTAGAGAAAAACCGCCAGCAAGAGGTAGAGGTATAACACAGTGAATCTGATAAAGCTGATCCAGCTGATAACATCGCCATATCTCTGCAGCTCTACACACTTTTGACGAGTACAGATTAGAAAAAGAAAAAACGAGATCAATAAAGATATTTTGCAAGTATAGAATTTGACCAAAAGAATTTGCACAGAGCTAGGGTCAACAAACCCAGTTGTCAGGGAGTGGTCGATGGAAGCATAGTCATACAAAATACTAAAGAAGTAAGCTCATAGCAGCAAAAGCAGCTAACCTCAACTATCAATATCCATATCAAACACACTAATTCATTTGCGTCGACATACATTCTTTTACCCAGCACCATTATATATTAGAGGAAGAAGTGGAAACTGAGAAATCAAAACCATAGTATCCAACAATACCAAACAGATGCATCAGCGAATAAACATGATTCTATATTAGCATAGACAATATCTCATTTCCCGCTGAAACTAAAATTAAAAAAAAAAAAAAAAAACAAATACAGTGAACCAACAGAAAACATCAGAGAACAATTCCACCATATAGACACAAACAAATTTCAGCAAATTTATAGCACATGGATGTCCAAACAACGATTACATTTCGAGATTGAGATAAATGCCTCTAAACAGCAGTAGAGACAAACTTGAATAACCAAGGCGAAGGGAAAGCTGGAGCTCAGCGAAAACCGAATCAACAAAACGCAGCTTCAATTTCTGAAATCGAAATCAAACTTGAACACCCAGGAGTTGTACAAGTAATGCAACTGAAATCGGAACACATTTAAAAATCCTTCGTGGTTTTTTTATTATTTTACTTTTCATGTTTTTTTGAAGTTAAGAGGGGGACTAACATTAGCACCCCAACATTAGCACCCCTTATTTGAAACATCTACTTAATCTAATTAATTTGTGGATTCCAAATTAAAATTAATTAATTGAACCTAAAAATGTAAAAGAAAACTAAGAAAGAGTACATGTATTTTTGTGATTTTTTAAATATTTTAACAATACTTTTAACACATGATTAAGTCCTATCATGCAATTAAAATCCTAAACTACACTAAATGAAATATAAATTTTTTTTGTTGTGATTTTTCTGATTTAAAGCATTTTCTAAAAAAAATCCTAAATTTCTATAAGAACAAAAATAATAAAAGCTATTTTGGATAATTTTAGTAGTAATTTGCATTAGAGCAAAATTAGGTGCTCACACCTATATGTTGTACCTTACTTTAACCAGTTTAAAATGGGTATAACACTTCTCTTAGGACGTGGTTTAAGAACCTTTGGTTGAATCTTTCAAGTAAACCAGAAGCATATTGATGGTATGGCAAGAGATCTTCCTTCTTTATCTCGTAACTACCCAAAAGTTGGTTGATGATCACCTTAGAGTCGTCGTAGATCTCCAACTGTAGAATCGTTATGTCTAATGCCATTTCGAGACCGACGCTCAAAGATTGGTACTCTGTGGCATTGTTGGAGCATGTTTCACCTAAATCAAAGGAGAACGGAAAGACTTGTCTTTCTGGATTGTTTCAGTTTAGTTCGGAAGTGCCATCCTTGCTAGATACACGATGATCTGATTCATACACCGCCTTCAGAGTTACATCATATGTCAACGCCTTGGTCGTTTGTTGCTTGGGGCATGGATGTTATTGGGCCAATCGAGCCGAGAGCTTCAAATGAGCACAAATTTATCTTGGTTGCCATCGATTATTTCACAAAGTGGGTTGAAGTAGTCACTT
Source organism: Nicotiana undulata (assembly GCA_005239495.1). Taxonomy (NCBI): domain Eukaryota; kingdom Viridiplantae; phylum Streptophyta; class Magnoliopsida; order Solanales; family Solanaceae; genus Nicotiana; species Nicotiana undulata. The sequence continues at coordinate 22,366 of ML299652.1, read as the reverse complement.
TCAAAGCCGTCACCAAGAAAATAGTGGTGGACTGCGCGCATTCCAACATTATTTGCCGTCTTGGTATTCCTAAAGTTATTATTATGGAAATGCTGCAAATCGGAAAAACCATTTGATGAGGGAGGTATGTGAACAATTTAAATTACTCATCGCAATTCTACCCCCTATCGGCCTAAAGCTAATGGCGTTGTTGAAGCTACGAACAAGAATATCAAGAAGATTCTCAGGAAAATGAGTCAAGGTTCCAGACAATTGTATGAGAAGATGCCTTTTGCACTATTAGGATATCGCACAACTGTGCGCGCATCAGTTGGGCCACGCCCTACTTATTGGTTTATCGTAGTGAAGTCGTAGTACTTGCAGAAGTTGAGATTCCCTCTCTTCGGATCAATGTTGAAGCCGAGATCGAGGATGATGAATGAGTCAAAACCCGGTTGGAACAGTTGACAGTGATTAATGAAAAGCAGATGGCAGCAGTTTGCCACGGGCAGTTGTACTAACAAAAAATGGCATGTGCATACAACAAGAAAGTGCGACCTAGAAAAATTGAGGGGCAACTGGTTCTGAGACGTATTATCATACATCACGAAGAAGCAAAAGGAAAATTTGCTCCAACTTGGAAAGTTCCGTACAATGTAAGAAGAGTGTTGCCGAAGGGAGCATTGTATTTAGGTGACATTGAAGGAAATGACCCCAAGACAACTGTTAATGCAGATGCGGTCAAAAGCTATTACGTTTGATCCTTTTTTCACAACTTAATATGCTCCAATTGGGACGACGAAGGCTTTTTTTCTCGCTATCCAAACACTACCAACCCTTTGCAACCCCTTTGAGTCGGTTCTCTTTCCTTGATTATCCTTTTTGGAACTTGGAAGTTATTATTAAAAAAATTATGAAAAAATGAAAAGAAAAAGAAACAAAAGAAAAGAAAAACCAAAAACAAAGTTCATTGAACTACGTTCGACTTGATTCCAAAAGGATACGTAGGCAGCCTCTTTCTTGGGTCAATCACATCAAAACAAAAATCCACATTCCCCAAAAATTTGAAACTGGGGCAGATGTTATGATGGTTCGGCGATGTTTTCGCCTAAAGGTTCTAAAGTTGTAATTCAATCCAAATTCTTGTTACCCAATCCTGTTCAAGTCCTTCCGATCAATCGACGAAGATGTTCAAAATCAGAGGATACGATTACTTGTATCTAATGCAGCCAAAATGAGAGAAATAAAATGAGAGATTCTTGTTGGTGAAAACCCTCACGGGTACCGTAAGGTGATAGTAAGTAGAGAAATTCAAAAATGAGAGAGTCTTGTTGGTGAAAACCCTTCCGCCATGGTAAGGCGATGGTAAGTAGAGAAATTCAAAAATGAGAGAGTTTTGTCAGTGAAAACTTGTAAAGAGCAGTATAAGGCGACGGTGAGAAGAGAACTGAGAGAGGTCAGCTGGTGAAAACCCGCAAAGGGCGCCACTGATCAGAAAAGGATCTTCACGGCCATCGGCATCGACATAGTCCTAGGCAAGGTTTCTCGGTTTCGAGGCACAAGTTGTGATGAGTTTTTGAGAGTCGGACGATTTACACACATCAGGCATCCAGTCCAAGAGGCATGTCATGTTCATTGAAGTCTGCATGTGCTCCAGATAAGTCCTTCTTTCCTTTCCCGAAAGGGATACCTTTTGTCTAAATTCATCGTTCGTTTCATTGTTTGTTTTCTTTAAATCCCTTGCGGTCTAACTTTGTTCCGAAACTAAGACAAAGAATGGATGGCAAGAATGATTTACATGGTTCTCATTTGATACAAGCTAATACACAAAAGGCACCCAGCCTCGGCGAGGGCATCAAGTTGACCCCGACTGGCCATGGTGGCTGATGCTTCAGAATAAAAAACTCTTGGAAGGAGAAAATCAAATTAAAGTGCCTACAAAGGAGAAATGAAGTTGAAAAAGGTTAAGTCCCACGCGACTAACCGTCATGGTAAAGTTTTGGAAAAGCCAAAGGTTCTCCAGGGCCGAAAATACCGTCGGTATCCAAGAAACAACCAGTTGTAGTCGAAATCATCATCAAAGAAGTTGTCTGAGATCAAGTGATTAAAATACTTAAGGCCGCAAAACTAACCACCGTTTCAAACTGACAAATTGTTCTTTGTTTGAAAAACAGAAAATAGGTGCAATCCAAAAGCAATCTTGCAAGAAGCAAGTGCAACCAAAAAGAAATCGCGCGGAGATTAAAATAGCTCTGCAGCAACGACAACAACTACAAAAAAGGAAGTCTTCTCCAAATTCTTTCCCGCATTTTACTCATTCTCTTAGTAAAAAGAAGGAAGAAAGTTCAAAACCATGCTAGTATATGGTACACCAATCCCTAGCTGAACTTCCCAACATAGGGTCTCCACTCCCCACTTGATTTTATTCTAGACATAGGGTCTCCACTCCAAGGTTCAAACTCCAGGACCTAGACTAGGTTGACCTAGTCTAGGTCAACCTAGCTAACAAGGAATTATATTTGTTGTCCTGAAGTTTGAACCTTGAGGTTTAAACTTTAGGGCACAACGTCCTAAAGTTTGAGCGAATTGGCTAATCTTTAAATACATTATAAACTGTGAATATATTTTATTTTAAACACCATGCTTAAAAGTAGCTACCTGGTGTCATTTTCACAGATTCGGTTTCATTGTTCAACTTAGCACTGATTTTTACATTGCTTAAAATAAAAACAAATCATTGTTCATTTTGATTTGTAAAAATCACTGATTCGGTTTCAAACTGAGCAATGATTTTTACAATGATTTGTATTAATTTGAAACTGATATTGTGTTTATTTCAATTCATTTTGTAAAAATCTAAATCTTAAAAGCTCATGATTTGTACTACCAGTCTTTGAAAAATTTGTTAAGGTTCAGTTATTTTATCATTTATTTGTCTAAAAAAGTCTCATTAAATTGGATAGTTATTAATTGGCTTACCTAGCGGGTTGGGTTAGGTGTCATCACGACTAGTTGGATTTTTGAGCCGTGACAAGGAATTAAGGGTTGGGTTAAAAGATGGTTGGATTTTATCGGGTTGAGCATGGTTAATTATACATAATCTGGGTTAAAAGAAATGTAGGGTCAAGTAAAGAAGAACCAGTAATATAAAGACACGTGGCAAATGTGGGGTTGAAAAATAAATTTTTATTATTTAAAAACCAGAAAATTGGAATGTTAATGAACAATGACATAAACAGGCCAAAATTATAAGGTTAGTGACATGAATAGGTCAAAAGTATAACGTTAGTGGCATGGATATGCCGACCTTTGACGTATGGCACAGATAAGCCATTTCCGTAATTAGTTGAGTGGTATATTGAAGCTTTTTCCTTATTTATAATTTAGCAGCCCCCACCTTCTCATTTTTCCTCATAGCCGGTTTGGCCAAGCTTCTCCAAAGTCCAAAAGTGCGTTTTTTTTTCCTTTTCCAAAAGCACCTTTTTTTCTTAACTTAAGATGTTTGACCAAGTTTTTTTGGGGAAAGAAAATACTCTTGGGAAGAAGCAAAAGCAAAAAAAAGTAGTTTTTTTTCAAAAACAGAAGCAATTTTGACTTTCCTTCTTACAAAAAATACCTTTAACAAAATCTAGTATATATCAGTATAATCGTTAAATCTAATACATAAGATATTAATGTATAAGTATTTCTAATATGGATAAGCTTACAATCAAAAACTTCTTTTTTATGCTAAGCAAATCAAAGGCATCTAAAATCCTATCACAAGTGATGACATGCTAACCAGTAGCAAACTGCTTCTATGTAGATCCCTTTGAAAATTGAATGGAAACAAATCACAAAAATAGCTGTATAGAGTCGCCTTGACGAGATATATTTGGTTAAAATATGTAATAAGAATTTTCACATTATACATTAGTTGTCTTTATATGACCTATAGGTCACGAGTTCGAATCATAAAATCAGCCACTAATATTTGTAGTAGGGTACTATCTACATATCTTTCCCGGACCTTGCATGAATGCGAGATACTTTGTTTACTAAACTGCTCATTTTTAATGTTAAATGTTCGTTAAGCTTCACTTTTTTCACGTTATGTCAAAGCATATGAAATTACGATTATAAGACGTGTGATAATAAACAATCATATTGAAATGTAAAAGATACAAACAAATAAAAAAAGAAGGAAACGATAATATATTTTACGAGATCAATTAAACAACTTACTAATCCACGTGCTCAATCACAACGTCTATCGTTCCTAAGTACGAGAAATGTCGTAAAATTGAAAATTGAATTTCTCACAACATATTTTATATGTAGTTCTCACAACATTTGGCTTTTGCATTTATCGAAAGGCCATATTTATAATTTAGCATCCCCCATCTTCTCATTTTTATTATAGTCTGTTTGGCCAAGTTTTTTCAAAGTTCAAAAGTGTTTTTTTTTCTTTTCCAAAAGTACTTTTTTTTTGTTAACTTAAGGTGTTAGACCAAATCATTTTGGGAAAAGAAAATACTTTTGGGAAGAAGCAGAAGCAGTTTCTGAGAAGCAGAAAAAAATAGCTTCTACCCAAAAGCAGAAGCAGTTTTGACTTTTCTTCTTACCAAAAATACCCTTATCAAAGTATAATATATACCAATATAATCGTTAAATCTAATACTTAGGATATTAATGTATAAGTATTTCTTCTTATTTTTAGGATAATTTTCTAATATATAGTGACTTTAGGGGTGAATGCTTTTGTATTTGTGAATTATTTTTAAATATATTTTAATAAAATTAAAAGTAGTTTTTAATTTTATTTTCATATTTTACTTAAATAAAATGAAAAGATTTAATTATTTCCTGTAATAACAAATTTTTGAGATTATTTATTTACTTATAATATTAGCTTTTAAGTAAATCTATTCCTTATTTGTAATTTGATACTTAAAAGCACTTTTTGAAAAGCTTGGTCAAACACAAATTATTGCTTAAAAGTGCTTTTCAGAGTGATCAGCCAAACGCAAACTACTTCCCTGCAAAAGTATTTTTTTCAAAAGCACTTTCTCAAAATAAGCTGATTTTTTCGGCTAGCCAAACATGCTATTTAGTCTATCTTTTGTGCAATCTAGTTCTACTTAGGCCTCATTTGTTTTTATTTAAGATTAAGACGTCTGAATCTGAATACACATATGAATATCAAGATGTGTATTAAGATTAAGATATCTAAATATGAATACATATAAGAATATATTAAGATGTGTATTAAGATCTGAATACTAAATAATTAAGGATGTTTTTTTTAACATCTGAATGTATAAAATTTATCTTTATTTAAAATTTAATAATAAATATAAAATTCAAATGAAATACTAACTAACATAATATTTTATCAATAAAATATATAGTTTTTTAAAAATATGATAGTTGTTGGTGGTGATGGCTAACGGGTGAATGCAGACTAGAGGCGGTGGTTGGTGGTAGTTTTGGTTGATGATGGTGGTTCATGTTAGTAGCTAGTAGTGATTGGTAGTGGTGACGATTATGATTGAGGATGGTGGTGGTGGGCGGTGATAGTTAATAATGGCGAATAGTGGTAGTAATTGTGATTGAGGAAGGTGGTGGGTGGGTGGTGGTAGGTTATAATGATGGGTGGTGCTGATTGTGACTGTTGATGGTGATGGGATAGTTAGTTGTGGTAGTTGAGGTGGATGAGTGTTGATTGTGGGTGAGAATGATGGTGGTCGGAGTGGTGGTGATGATGGATGGTGACGGTCGATAATGGTGACGGCTATGATTGAGGATGATGGTAGCATGGTGATGGGTGCTAGTAGTGGTGGTTGAGTATGATGGTGGTGGTGGCATGGTGGTAGTTGATAATGGTAGGCGGTGACGACAATTAATAATGAATATGTGATAGTATCTTAATGAAATTAAGTCTCTGTTATAAATCTTAATCATACGTGATGTCATCCATGGTAGCTCAACATCATTAAAGGAGAAGGATGAAGCTCTGGAAGCTCCAAGAAGGTCCATGACAAGGTCTCAAACAAAGAAATTTCAAGACAAGCTTAATGGGTTTCAATTGGCAATTAAAAAGTGTCTTATGATAGAAGAAGAGCTCCAACACAAGGAGGATCTTTGGGTCAAGTCTTACAACTATTTGGAGGCCCAAATTAAAGTCCAAGAAGATATGGAATGAGGCCTAAATATACCCCAAAAAAGGAGGAATTTTCAGCAGCCCAAATAAGCCCAAAAATAGTTTCTAGAATATATATTTAATAGTAATCTATGTTGACTCGCATGGATCTATGCGTATGTTGACCACATTGGTCTTAGTGTGGGTAGTCTTCTATGCTTCTAGGGAATATAATTCTCATTTATTGAAGTCTTGACTAGCTCCATCTTTACTACTCCCTCCGGTCCTAAATAAGTAATTTTTTGCCTATTTTCACGCAGATTAAGAAATTCACTTTTTAATATTAATTAACAATAAAATTGACCATATTAACCTTTACTATCCCACATAAATATTCCTAACACATACTCCAACACTATTTACTCCAAGGGCAATATAGGAAAAAAAAAATTCATTCTTGAAATATGAAAAAATTACTTATTTTGGACCACAAGAAAAAAGCTAGAAAATCACTTATTTTGGTCCGGAGGGAGTACTATATAAAGGGGTGCTTGTCTTTCATTGTAAGGAAGAATATTGAAGATTAATTTTATTGTTGTGTGTTCTTTCGAACCTTTGTGAATTTTACTTTGAGATTTATCTTGCAACCCTAACTAGTTCATAGCTTAAGGTAGTAAGAGAATCTTCTTTCTTGTGATATCTTTGGTTTCTTTTGATATTCTTCGAAGGCGACTAGTTTCTTTTACTAGTTGTTGTCATAAGTTATTCAAACTAGAAGTCAAGATTCGAATCTAGTTCTTGATTAGCTTATCTCTAGTGAAGGCAATTGGTTCCAAACCAACTTGTTTTCATTAGGATCTTGTCAAATCTAGATTAACTTACTCTCGGGGTTCTTGGACCTTTCCTTGAACTTCCATATATCTAGTTTATTTTTCTTAATTCGATTGCATTTCTTTACTGCTTCCACATTTCTTCAACTTATTTTCTTTAAGTTCTTGGATATCCCAACCTTTGTGTTATCAAGTCGTATCAGAGCGGTTGTATCAAGATTATGTTCTTGATAAATCTTGGGGATTTCTGAACAAGAAAAAAAGTAAAAAAAAAAAGTTACTGTAGCAGTGAATTGTACTATAAAAAACCGAAAAAAGATCTTTCAAAAAAGGGAGAAACATATTGCTCTCAAGAAATCAGATTTTTATTGTGTTTGTTTCCAAAATCAAGAAAGGAAACAAGAAGAGGGGATCCTAAATCTTTAAGGATAAGAAGAAGAAAAAAATCTTACTTCTTTGATCTTGTTCAAAAAAATCCTTTTCCTTTGTTCGAGTTTTGTTTCAACTAAATCCTACTCTTTCTAGGACTGGTTCTTCACTTTCTTTAATGCTCCAAAATTCCTTATTTTACTACTAAGGACTTTGATACCAGTTAGGTTTAATTATAAATCTATAATATATTTTTCAAAGGTTAATTGAGGGGGAAAAGGCAAGAGTGGGCGAGAACAATTGAGGAAAAGAGCCAAGTTTGAGTGATAACTATTTTTTTAAAGATGTCTCATACATGTGCTAGTGATGATGAACAAAGGGCTCTTCAGGAAGCTGAAATCCGAGCAAGAAATGATTTCACTCTACAAGCTATGCATCAATAATTCGAGAGATGGAACCTGCAATTCAAAGAGATAAGAAATATTATTGCTGAACAAAATGAGACAATAGCTGCATTTAGGAGGGGTAACCAACCTAATGTACAACCTCAAAATAATCCTAGGCCTCATAATAGAAGAAATGTACCTCATGCCCCCATTGTAAATCAAGAAAACCCTATAGATGAATTTGTTGATGATCTTTATGTAAATCTAGATAGGGTGGGAAGAGATAGGAGGGGACAACGAGGTAGAGTAGAAGATAATAATATTTGTAGCATAAAAATGAAGATGCCATCTTTCAAGGGCACAAGAGACTCAAACTTGTACCTTGATTGGGAGCGGAAAGTTGAGTCCATCTGTCACGACCCCAAATCCTAACAGGTCGTGATGGCGCCTATCGTGGAACCAGGCTAGCCAACCATCACATAGCTACCATTCGTTCTATTATAATATTTGACAAATCAATAAAAAATAGCAAACAGAGTATAAAATAACTTCTTTAAGTCTTTACGTCCCCATATAATCTAACAGTCTAAACAAACCTCCCAAGACTGGAGTCAACATGGTCACGAGCATCTAAGAAATAAAACTAACTCCGGTAATGTCTTAAACAATGTCTATGAAATAAATACTAATACTAATAAAGGAAGGAAAATGGAGAAGCTGCGGACGCTGGACATCTACCTCGAAATCCCGTAGAGCTGCTGCTAACGAACAAAGATGGCTACTGCTTCACACTAGTACCTGGATCTGCACACAGGGGTGCAGGGAATAATGATGAGTACGCCAACTCAGTACTAATGAAAATAAATCACAATATGAAGTATATGAAACACACAACACAGATACACCAATCCACAAAATAATAAAACATCGAGTCTCAATACAATATACATAATTTAGACAACCAGTTTCCAAAAATCCCTTGAAACAAGTATATTTTCAAATATTTCTCAGTAAAACTCTCAGTAAAATCAGTTTGAAAAATGAAGTGAATCATAGTCAAAACTCAGTAAAATATCATCGTAAAACTGCCACTCGGGCCATAATAATCTCTTATAATATTTTCCTCAGCACCTCACCATCACTCAGTATCAGCCCTGTGAGAAACCTCTCAGTCACTCAGTATCAGCCCCACGGGCAACATCACTCGCACTCAGTAGGTACCTGCGCTCACTGGGGGTGTGTGCAGACTCCGAAGGGGCTCCTACAGCCCACGCGCTATAAACAAGCCACATCATGGCATAACTCACTCACAATATTGGCCCTCGGCCTCTCTCATATCATAATATCCTCACCATACTGGCCCGTATCCTCACTCAGTCAGACACTCTCAACATGCCACTCGGGCCATAATTATACCGGGTTCTCGACCCAAAAACAGTGTTTCATTTTCAAGAAATAATATAGAAATACTCTGAGTGTCAAAACAATTATCAAGAAAAGACTGAGTGAAAGTCATGACATATCAAGTAAGGAAAATAGTAAAAATAGCCCCTAAGGGGTAAACAGATCGGCACTAGACCCCAAACATGGCTTATAGCCCAAAACATATCAAAATATATCAATACTATTAAGCATAGGCTTTAAAATCGGTTTCGCAACTCAATAGTTGCCTAAAAAGGAATATATTTCCAAATTTCCAATCTTTGCATTCCAAAATCCGTGAAAGGATGCAAGGTCCGGGGTTTCATACCCTTAGGATAGGATTTATAGACATTACTTACCTCAAACTAGCCCGAAAAGCTACTCTGCGACCCGCTTGCCTCTCGTATCAACTCCCGAGTGCTCCAAATCTACCAAGTTCAGATTTTTATCATCAAATTATGCTAAAGGAATGAATTCCAATTGAAAAGTATCGATTTTAGCATAAAACCCGAAATTAGCCAAAACCCGACCCCCGGGCCAGCGTCTCGAAACTCGACAAGTTTTATACCAAAATATTTTTCATCATCTCACGAGTTCGTACATATAAAGAACGCAAAAATCGGAGTTCGTTTGACTCCTCAAATCATCCCTAGAAGGTCTAATAATCTCAAGCTCTAATCCCATCTATTTCTACTGATTTTCATGAATTAAACACTGATATTATGTTCCTTAATCACCTATAATCGAGTTTCAGGGTCCAAAATACTTACCTCAACGAAGAACAATGATTTTCCCTTTTCAAAATCGCCTCCAAGCTCTTTTCTCGTTCAAAAATGGTGTTAAAAGGTTTAATGATCGCTGAGGGTTTAATTATATACTGTCCAGTTATTCTTCACTGCGATCGCGGAAGTACTCACGCGATCACGAAGAACAAATCCCCAGCTGCCAAAATTACTCTCCGCGATCGCGGCTTAGCTCACATGCGAAGCTCTGCTTACCAGCCCACTGCGATCGCACACGACTTCACGCGGTCGCGATGGCCAACCGTCCAAACTCACGCGCCCCCTTTTTATTCTACGCGATCGCACCTCCTCACACACAATCGCACTGCTCATTCCTCCAAACCTATGTGATCGCACTCCTGTTCTGCGATCGCGATGCACAATTTCGCCTGACCCTCAGGTTACTCTATGCGATCGCATCTTCACTTACGCGATCGCGATGAAGGATCTTCAGCTGTCAAAACACCAAAAAAACAGTTATTGTTCTAAGTCCAAAAGTGCCTGTTAACCACCCGAAATCAATCCTGAGCCCCTCGGGACCCCAACCAAATATACTAACACGTCACATATGATCATTCAAACTTAGTTTCACCCTCGGAACACCAAAACTAACATCAAAACACCAAAATCACATCGGATTCAAGCCTAAGAACTTTGAAATTTCTAAAATCCACCAACGATGTCGAAACTATCCAAAACAACTCTGATTGACCTGAAATTTTGCAGACATATCCAAAATGACATTACGAACCTGTTCCAACTTCCGGAATTCCATTTCGACCCCAATAGCCTCTTTTCCACTGCCGACCGGAAATCGCCAAAAACTAACTTTCGCCAATTCAAGCCTAATTCTATACCGGACATCACAAAATTATTCCGAACATACTCCTAAGTCCCAAATCACCTAACGAAGCTACCCGAGTCATAAAATCCTCATTCCGAGTTTGTTTACCAATAAGTCAACTCTTAGTTGACTTTTCCGACTATAAGGCCATTTATTTAAAGACTAAGTGACTAAACTCTCACTACAACCATTCCGATTCCAAGCCTACCAACTCTAACACATCATAAACAGTATAACCAACCTATGATGAGTCAATAACAAAAATTTTAATACAGGTTCTACGTAACAACAGACCGGGTCGTTACACCATCTTTGACTGTCACAACTACTTTGAAGGCAAAAAGGTTAAGCTTGTTATTGTTGAATTTTCTGATTATGCTTCTATTTGGTGGAAAAATCTTACAAGGGATAGACCATAGAGAACACCCATTGCTACTTGGACCGAGATGAAGAGAGTCATGAGGAAGAGGTTTGTGCCTTCCCACATTCAAAAAGACCTACAACTGCGTCTTCAGACCTTGAAGCAAGGAACCATGACTGTTGATGAATACTGTAAAGCTATAAATATGGCTACGATCCAAGATAATGGTATGGAAGAAAAAAAAGCCATTATGGCTAGATTTCTTAATGGTTTAAATAGAAAAATAGTTGATGTAGTAGAGATACAACAATATGTAACTATAGATGAGTTAGTATATTTTTGTTGTAAAAATAGAAAAGCAAAATAAAAGAAGGCAGCAATCTAGCTCATGGAGAAGTCGTCCAAACACCAATTCCAAGAAGACATGACCAAAACAAGAAGTGTTTTGAAGACCTTAAGAAGACAAGGAGAAAGGTAAAGTTGATGAGAAAGAGAGAGGTAAAGCTTTCAATTCTAGATCTTCTAAACCTTCTAGTTCCATTCAATGTCACAAATGTCATGGAAGAGGTCATATGATGCATGGATGTTCAAATAGAAGAAATATTCTTTTGAGAGAAGATGGAGGATATGAGAGTGAAAAAAAGTAAGGAAGAAGAGGGAGAAGTAAGTGAAGATGATGTAGAACTTCCTAATTATGCTTTTGGTTGGGGTAGTTAGGAGGATTATGACTATTAATTTAGGAATCAATAGTGAAGAACAAAGGGAGAATATATTTCATACTAGGTGTGGAATAAAGAGAAAAACTTGTTCTATGATTATTGATAGTGGTAGTTGTGCTAACGTGGTGAGTTCACACTTGGTGAACATGTCAAAGCTTGCATGCATGAAACACCCTAAGCCCTATAGACTCCAATGATTGAATGATAGTGGTGAACAAAAGTCAACAAACAATGCATGATTTCCTTCAATGTTGGTAGGTATGTGGATGATCTTCTTTGTGATGTGGTCCCTATACAATCTTGTCACATCTTGTTAGGTCGTCTGTGGCAATATGATAGGAACGTTTTTCATGATGGAAGAAAAAATAGATATTCTCTTGAGCTTAATGGCAAGAAGTATACTCTTGCACCTTTAAGTCCTTCTCAAGTATTTGAGGATCAAAAGAGATTGAGGGAAGTGATGGGAAAAACAAAAAAATGAGCTTGGGGGAAAAGAAAATAAAGAAGTCCAAGAGCTAGAAAAAAAAAGATGGCCAAGAGAGAGATAGAGAGCGCAACAACATGAGCAAAATGGTAAAAGAGGGTGTGAATGATAAAAAAGAAAGTTTTGGTGAGCGGAAAGAGGAAAAGGAAAAGAAAAAGGAGAGTTTGTACATAAAAGCCAAAGAGTGTTTGAACGCAAATAAAGAGGGTTTTCATTATACTACTTACTTACAAAGAAGTTTTGCTTAATTCTGAGTTACTAACTTCTTCTTTGCCAAGTAGTGTTTCTTCTCTTTTGTAGGATTTTGATGATATCTTCCCCGAGAATATCCCTAAAGGTCTACCACCTTTGCATGGCATTGAGCACCAAATTGAATTTGTGCCTGGAGCACAAATTCCAAATAGGCATGCTTATAGGAGTAATCCAGAAGAGACAAAAGAGCTTCAAAGGAAAGTTGAGGAGTTGCTTGAGAAAGGTTTTGTGAGAAAGAGCATGAGCCCTTGCTTTGTTCACGTCCTATTGGTACCAAAAAAAGGATGGAACTTGAAGAATGTGCGTGGATTGTACAGCAATCAACAAGATAATGGTAAAGTATCTCCATCCTATCCCTCGTCTTAATGACATGTTGGATCAATTGCATGGATCCAAAATCTTTTCTAAAATTGATTATAAAAGTGGTCACCATCAAATTCGAATGGATCCTGGAGATGAATGAAAGACTGCTCTTAAGACCAAATATGGATTTTATGAGTGGTTAGTTATGCCTTTTGGCTTGACTAATGCAACACTTTCATGAGATTGATGACTCATGTTTTTAAGGATTTTCATGGGAAATTTGTGGTGGCTTATCTTGACGATATCTTGATTTATTCTAAAAATCTAGATGACCACGTGGAACAAGGAGCATGTGGCAATTAAAAAGTGTCTTATGACAGAAGAAGAGCTCCAACACAAGGAGGATCTTTGGGCCAAGTCTTACAACTATCTAAAGGCCCAAATCAAAGTCCAAGAAGAGATGGAATGAGGCCCAAATATGCCCCAAAAAGGAGGAATTTTCAGCAGCCCAAAAAAGCCCAAAAATGGTTTCTAGAATATATATTTAATAGTTGTTTTAATCTATGTTGACTTGCATTGGTCTATGTGTATGTTGACTACATTGGTCTTAGTGTTGGTAGTCTTCTATGCTTCTAGGGAATATAATTCTCATTTATTGAAGTCTTGACTAGCTCCTTCTTTCCTACTATATAAAAGGGTGCTTGTCTTTCATTGTAGGGAAGAATATTGACGATTAATATTAATATTGTGAGTTCTTTTTAACCTTTGTGAATTTTACTTTGAGATTTATCTTGAAACCCTAACTAGTTCATAGCTTAAGGTAGTAAGAGAATCTTCTTTCTTGTGATGTCTTTGGTTCTTTTGATATTCTTTGAAGGCGACTAACTTCTTTTACTAGTTGTTGTCGTAAGTTATTCAAACTAGAAGTCAAGATCCGAATCTAGTTCTTGATTAGCTTATCTCTAGTGAAGGCAATCAATTCCAAACCAACTTGTTGTCATTAGGATCTTGTCAAATCTAGATTAACATAATCTCGTGGTTCTTGGACCTTTTCTTGAACTTCCACATATCTAGTTTATTTTTCTTGCTTTTTCTTAATTCGATTGCATTTCTTTACCGCTTCCGCATTTCTTCAACTTATTTTCTTTAAATTCTTGGATTTCCCAACCTTTGTGTTATCAATACAGACCTATTCAGACCCATTAGGTAGTTATGAAGTAAAAAAAATAAACACGCTTAATGATTAAGATCTGAATAATTAAGATTCAGACTTTAAAAATAAACGCACTTAATGTTTGAGATCTAAATGATTAAGATTCAGACCTCCATTAAGTGCAAACAAATGAACCTTATTTAGAAGAGGGAGTTGGGCTCTTCGCCGTCCTGCTTCCTGATTTGCAATTAGGTCCATTTTTTTGCATAAAAAGTCGGGGTATTTTTGTCACCCTGCTCATTTTGTACTTTCTACAACCGCTTTTTCTCCCTTTCCCTTAGCGCTCTCTTTCTTGCTCTTCGATACGTGCCTCTTCCATCGACGTGGAAGACGAATTGGCTCCTGCTTTTGCTGCTGTCATATGTTTCTCTGTGTTTTAACAGACTGCAGTGGCCTCGACAACTTTTAGGGGTCTTTTGGTATGAGGTATAAGAAAGTATACGGGTGGTGTAAAAATTTAATACCACCTTAATACTCTGTTTGGTTGGCAAACCAGGTATAAGTTATCCTGGTGTTGATTTTAACACTGGGATAACTTATACCTTATAGAAGGTGGGGTAATTAGCACCGGTATAACTTATACCTTCTTCTTAGAAATTATAAAATTGTCATTCTTAATACAACATACCAAAACAATACACAGAACACTGCTGCAAATTTAAGACAACAACAGGGCAAGGAAAATTGCCAAATATGTGGAAGAAACAATCACACAACCTTAAAATGCTTCTATAGGTGGGACTACTCCTACCAGCCTACAGAAGATCTGCCACAAGCCTTTTCTGCTATTAACCTGCAGAATACACAGGCTGAGGATGATGCTATGTATGTTGACTCTGGTGCAAGCAGCCACATAACCAATTCAGCTGGTAATTTATCAAATCTTCAACCTTATAATGGTCCTGATAAGATAATAGTTGGAGATGGATCAAAAGTTGACATCACACATATTGGAAATACAACAGAATCTGAACTTAAAGTAAAATAAATCCTTGTTGTCCCTAAGATTAAGAAGAAACTGTTGTCAGTTAGTAAACTTGCTAAGGACAATTCTTGTATACTTGAGTTTGATGAATCTGATTTTGTTGTAAAGGACAAGAGCTCAGGGAGACTTCTGGCCAAGAGATCTAAGAAGAATGACCTATATGCACCGGAGGAAAATAACTTTTATGCATTATCTGCATCAAAGGAGTGGAAGAGTACAGACAGTATTTGGCATGCTAGATTAGGTCACCCTAGCTTAAAGTCTTTAAAAATCCTTAGTAGTAACAAATGTATTGATGTCAAGTACTGGAACAAAGTCCCTACTGTCTGTGTTAGTTGTCAGTTAGCAAAAGGATGTAAGCTTCCATTTGAATTGAGAAATAAGATTGAAAAAGAGCCTTTGCTTAAAATTCATTATGATCTTTTGGGCCCAGCTCCTGTTGAATCATCTCAGCACATGAGACACTATGTAGTGTTTGTTGATGACTGTACAAGATATAATTGGATCTATCTCCTAAGAAGGAAATTTGAATTCTATGATACTTTTGTTAAGTTCCAAAAGATGGTTGAGAAACAATTCACTAAGACTATTAAGATTTTTCAGTGTGATGGGGGTGGTGAATTTAACAACACTGCTTTTGTTGAACATCTAGATAACGGTGGTATTATCATACATATATCATGCCCTTACACACCTGAGCAGAATGGAGTCTCTGAGAGAAAACACAGACATATAGTAGAAACTGGTATGACCTTGTTGTTTCATGCAAAGTTACCACAATTTCTTTGGGTAGAAGCCTTCTTGACAGTTGTATTCTTAATTAACAGAATGCCTTCATCAGTGTTACACATGGTGACTCCATTCTTTAAGCTCTTTGGAGAGCATCCAGATTATAGTAGTTTAAAGGTTTTTGGTTGCAAATGTTTTCCCTACTTGAAAGGTAAAACAAAATTCTCCCCTAAGACCTATCCTTGTGTGTTAATTGGATACAGTAGCCTTCACAAAGGCTACAGATGCTATCACCCATCTACCAGAAGAGTGTTTGTCTCCAGACATATGGTCTTTGATGAGAACACATTGCCTTATGTGCATCCAAATGCATCACTAGACAGTTCTAGTGATTCTACTCACATTGCTACATTCTATGAGTTTTTCTCCAGGTTGTAGAATACCTCAAGACCAGATGTGCACTCCTCCGGTTCAGGGTAAGTGTTGAATGGACCATCATTACTTGGTGTAGGTGATGTTAATTCACCATTACCTAGTGATCAGCTCACTACTGAGGAGCCAGTTGATGTTGAGCATGCACCTAATGCTGATCACACTGATGCTGAGCCTGCCCCTCATGTTGATCACAATGATGCTGCTGATCACACTTCTGAGCCAACTGAATCCCCTTTAGCAGCAGTTCCTACAGGAACAGATGATCTCATGACAACTGAGAGTGAAGAATCAAACAGTTCAGCTCAAGACACTGCATATCCTAACTCTAATGCTTTTTCAGTTTATGATCCACAATAAATTCAACTTGAAGTTGATTTGCCTCATTGGTTTAATATTGAACCTAATCAGGATACACAAGCTATACCAATACAAGCTACACCAACTGATGATGTAGAACCAGCAGAGCACACATCAAATGCACAAAGCCATCACATTGTCACACGACAGAAATCAAAATACATTCCAGTAAGACACATGTGTTTGGTAGCAGCTAAGGATCCACAGACTATAAATGAGGCACTTAGATCACCAGAATGGTTTGCAGCAATACAAGAGGAGATAAATGCACTGCATCAAAACAGGACTTAGATATTGGTTCCTAAGTCACCTGGTATGAATATAGTTGGCTCTAGGTGGGTGTATAAAACCAAGTTAAAGGCTGATGGATCTATTGATAGGTACAAGGCAAGACTAGTTGCCAAAGGGTATTCACAGCTTGAAGGAGTAGATTTTGAAGAAACCTTCAGCCAGTTGTTAAAGCAACCACTATAAGAGTAGTCCTTTTTGTAGTTGTGAGTCTCCACTGGTGTATTAGACAACTAGATGTAAAGAATGCCTTACTACATGGTTATCTACAGGAGGAGGTGTACATGAACCACCCACCAGGTTTTAAAGATTCTAGACATCCTGACAATGTGTGTCTTCTAAAGAAAGAATTGTATGGACTTAAGCAGGCACCTAAAGCCTGGTTTGACAGGTTTAGTTTGCATCTGCTTCATCTTGGTTTTAAGTGCAGCAAAGCAGACTCATCACTCTTTATGATGCATGTCAAAAGAGGCACAATTCTGCTCCTCCTGTATGTTGATGATATCATTGTCACTGGAAGTCACACTGCACTCTTTTCAGAAATCATTGATGAACTAGTTGCTATGAAGGACCTTGGCCCTTTACACTTCTTCTTAGGGGTTGAGGTCACCTACTTTACTGGAGGCATTCATCTGAATCAGAGTAAGTATGCTGTAGAGCTACTGGCCAAAACTGGCATGACACTTGCTAAGCCAATAAGCACACCTTTGGCACAGAAGCATGGTCTACAAGAAGCTGTAGATGATCCAGTTGATGCCTCACTATACAGAAGCATTGTTGGTAGTCTGCAGTATTTGACACTCACAAGGCCAGATATAGATCATGCGGTGAACTTAGCAAGCCAATTAATGCAAAGCCCAAACAACACTCATTGCCAAGTTGTAAAGAGAATACTTAGGTATGTGAAGGGCACAACTAAGTATGGTCTAAGAATTCTGTCTCAGTCACCATTCAGGCTATATGGTTTCTCTGATGCAGACTGGGAGGGTGTCTTATGACTAGGAGATCAACTACAGGCTACAATGTCTACCTAGGAGCTAAAAGCATATCTTAGACATCCAATAAGCAACACACGGTGGCAAGGTCTAGTGTAGAAGCTGAGTATAGAGCACTTGCCTCGACAACAGCTTAAATGACATGGATAACCTACATTCTCAATGACATTGGTGTTCGTTTAAAAACTGCACCAACTCTGTTCTGTGATAACTTAAGTGCACTATATATGACAGTCAATCCAGTAATGCATGCCAGAACAAAGCATGTTGAGATGGACTATCATTTTGTTAGAGAAAAGGTTGCTAGTGGTCAGCTAGTCACAAGGTTTCTTCGATCAAAAGACCAGCTCACTGACATTCATACTAAGGCATTGACTAAGCATATGTTTGCAGGATTTCGAAGCAAGCTAGGAGTGGTAACTACACCCCTCACTAGCTTGAGGGGAAGTGTTGAAGAACTCGATCATGATAAGAATCATGATAAGGATAAGCTAGGTTAGTTAGATTGTATTGTAGAGTTAGAACTCTAACTCAATGTAATAGTTATACTTGAAGTAGAACTCTAAACCATTAGTAGTAGTAGTTATGTGACTTGTATAAATTCATACTTTGTATAGCTTTGTAACACATGAGAAAACACACGGTTCTTCAATATTCTTTCCTCTCAATCTTGTGATTTTCTACAAATACCAAGAGTAAAAAACACGGACACTTCCTGAGAATATAATTGTGGATCGCCTGACTAGAACAACGGATCCAACTGAATGCTCTACGAACACTTCTTACATTTTGGATCCATGTTAGAACATATGATTCTTCGTTCAGTATATCACTTTCGCCTTGTCTCGCAGAGTTATCTCCCATTTTATATAGTCAAATTTCCGTAAGCTTCCTCTTCGATGTAGCTTTTAATGCACCACATATTCAAATTTACGATAGCTTTAATTTGCGTAGGGTCCATTAGTCGGTAGTGAATGAGTTGATGGATATATTATCAACAAACCCATACTATGTGTTTTTAGGATCATTGGTACATATAACGAACATTCGAGATTTCCATATAGCCCTCAAATGTGACTTAGACTTGGACCAGAGAGTATATAATTTGCCAACTTCATCGGAAATTGCAGCAATATGGACCGAGGAAAATAACGACACATCCTTTAATGAACCATATATTCAAAGGACATGTACCCTCACACCGATCGAACACAACTAGTGAATTACTATTATGGCTGTTACGACGCATTGCTATATCCGATATTGTTTCCGCTAGGGCAAAGTGGATGTCATTGTGGTATTAAGAAGCTCCCAACAAATTATCCTGCATACTTAAGAATTGCGCAACACGAAGAGGTACCGAGCATAAGAAATGTTACTTCACTTGACGGATATCTTGAAATGGAAGCTAAAATTCTTAAAAAGGACAACGTCGGAGGGATGCCGTTTCTATTCGTGAGTATTATTGTTACAAACTACAAATGAGAAACGATGATGAAGATGAAATATTGCATACCTGAAGAATATTTCAGCAGTATTCAGTTGATGAGTACATTAAACTTGAAACACAAAGGTTGGATTTCGAAACGTTCAATCGAGATTTATTCAGGATGGCTATGCTACAAGGACTTCTTGACATTTTGCGATTAGGCAAACGCGATGCCTCTAATATCGGGAACTGAACTTTCCTTCCAAGTTCTTTTATTGGAGGGCCCCGAGGTATGCGTCAACGACACAAGGATGTTGTTGCGCTCGTGCAGCATTTCGGTAAACTTGATTTATTTATAACTATCCTCTTCCTCTTGGACGGAAATAAAGGAACATTTAATCTCAAATGATAAGGCACATAATAGGCCTGATTTGATCAGCTGAGTATTTAGAGTGAAAATAGAGTAATTCAAAAAGGATATACTAAAGCGAAATATCTTTGGAAAGGTTTTAGCTTTTATGTATACTGTTCAATTCCAAAAGTGAGGTTTACCTCACGCTCATTTTCTTATAATATTAACAATTGATTACAAGTTACTTACCCCATAGGCCTACAATAATATTATTAGTACTGAAATACCTGATAAAAATGCAGAACCAAATTTATATTCACTTGTTCTTAAACACATGATGCATGGTCTGTGCGATTATCTAAACCCAACTAATTCTTGTATGAAGAAAAAAGGTTACTGTAAATTCCAATACCCAAAAATCTTTGCGGATCAAACATCAAAAGGAACAGGATTTTACCTTTCTATAGAAGGCAATACAAGAGTGGTTGTAAAAATAAGAGAACAATGCTTGGATAACTCATGGGTTGTTCCATATAATTCTTTTTTGCTTGGGAAATTTGACAGCCATGTGAATGTTGCGATATATTCTGATATTAAGGTCGTTAGGTATCTTTATAAGTATATATGCAAAGAACATGACAAGATTGCATTTTCTGTACATAATAACGAAAGAAACGCGGAAGTAGATGAAATAAAGGAATGTCAGTCTGCTAGATGGGTGTCACCTCTGGAAGCTATATGACGTTTGTACGAATTTTCCATTGGTGAAAATCATATAAGGATTTACTAACTGTTAATGAAGAACGTTGCAACACCTTTAGAGAATCAGTGGAAAAACGGGGATTGCTACAAAGTGACAATAGTTTTCTTGAATGCATGTCAGAAGCAACAAGTTACCAGATGCCATATAGTTTGAGATGTTTATTTGCTACATTACTGAGTTACTGTAATCCTACTAATCCAAGACACTACTGTGGGAGCAATTTGAAGAGCACATATCCGAGAATTATACGTTGGTACCCAATATTCACAAAAGAGATATTCGATACCGGCCGGGTTTTAAACCATATTAACGGCATATTACACTCTATGGGTGGTGACATAAATGAATATCAACTCATTCCTAAAACAATAAGGCCTTCTATAGCGGCAAAAGAGGCAAAGGAGGTACTATTACACAAAAAGTTGAATAAAGATCAACTTAAAGCATACAATATAATTATAGAGAGAATTGTTTCAAACAAAGCTGGGGCATTCTTCATTGATGGTTGAAGTAGCAGGGAAAACCTTTTTATATCGCTTATTGTTGGCAACAGTACGATCTAAAGGGTATATAGCATTGGCAACAACCACTTCTGGTGTAGCTGCATCTATACTTCCCGGTGGATGAACTGCACATTCATATTTTAAAATTTCAATAAATACTGATGACAGTGTCACCTGCAACATCAATAAACAAAGCTCACTAATTGCCTGTTTGATTCAGGATGCAAGATTAATTATATGAGACGAAGTATTTATGGCGAAAAAGAGAATAATATAACTACTTGATTTACTTTTAAAGGACTTAGTGGATTCAACGGTACTATTTGGTGGAAAAATTGTAGTTTTCGGAGGTGACTTCAAGTAGACATTGTCGGTAGTTCGGAACGGAGAAAAAGAAGATTTCATTAATGAAAATTTACTATATTCTCATATCTGGGAAGAACTCGAAAGGCTGCGGTTATTAAATAATATGAGCGCGAAAGATGATCCTTCATTTTGTAATTATTTGTTGCGGATAGGAAACAGAGAAGAAAAAGCAAACTCAACAAACAAGATTGAAATTCCTACTTCTTTCATCATTCCTTATACAACCGAAAAGGCATGTTTGGATAAATTATTCGTGATAACTTGTCCAGACGTGCATATTTGTTTTTCCTCCTCATCATGTACAAGTTCCCGCGTTATCTTAACAACTAAGAATGATTGCGTCGATGATATCAAGGACATGCTTGGTGTTCGCTTCCCAGAACAATCAAAAACTTTTATTGGTATTGATGAAACTATTGAACCTCATGATCAATCACAATTTGAGGATTTGTTGCATAGTTTAAATCCACCTGGTCTGCCTCCTTACAAATTGACATTGAAACAAAACTGCCCAATTATATTATTACGAAATTTAAATCCGTGTGGTAGTTTATGCAATGAAACACGTTTGATTTGATGTGATTTTAAATCGCATGTCATTAGCGCCAATATTTCAGTTGGTCACTTTAAGAATACACATGTGTTTGTCCCTAGAATACCACTATTATCATCCCAAGATGAAAAATGCCTATCCCCTTCAAAAGGACACAATTCCCTTGCTTTGCAATGACTATAAATAAAGTGCAAGGTCAAATATTAGATTTTGTTGGAGTTTATTTGCGAGAATCTGTGTTTTCGCACGGTCAATTTTATATGGCTTTGTCCAAAGCAAAGAGTTCGAGCCGTGTGAAAGTGCTAATCCACCCACTATACCAGGAAACGAGGACGATCACTACACGGATAACATTGTTTACAAAGAAATCATCCAAAAAGCTACTTTATGAGGATACTGCAACAAGAACAAATACTATCCTAACTAAAAAAAAACGAAACAACTGATGAAGATACATTGGTGGACAATCGTATGGCATCACTTAATACTGTTGGGATTTTAAGTAATTAATGATATATTAATGCTTAAAATGGGTGAATGGGAAAT